>DWTT01002264.1:0-10308 GCA_018250895.1 Carterocephalus mandan | reverse complement strand
TCTAAATACTCCATAGTATACCCAATATAGTTTACATTCCTTTGCAATAGTTCCTGTACATCTGGCGGGGCCCACCTTCTGGTGTACCAATTGATGGTGCAGTCGGTCGAGGGTGGTATCCGCCACGTGTGCCATATCACTACTCATCAAAATGTCTAAAAGGGGCCTCTACGTACTGGACCTGTGTCCCCACGCAAGTATTCCAAATTACCTGGTCCACATCGGGACCCGAGAAATTGAAAGAGATACTTACATAATAAGTATAACAGATAATTCTTCTCATTCTTACCATACAGTGTTAGTAGATACGACGTGACCGCTTATAAATAATGTTAGTAAAGTAATCTTAACACTTTAGCGCTTCGATTTTGTAATAGCCCTCTTATGCACCTATGAATCCTATCAATACTGATTAACGTTTTACAACAGAAATTCACATCAAACTCCTTTTTCCTTGTATTTAACCGCCCAATATATATAGTCTGATGATAGGCATATGCCACCGACTTGTGGCAGTCCTACCTTGTAATTTGAATAGTAAACGCTCATGCGTTCATGTTTGCGAAATTACCCTTATTTGATTTGATTGTGTGACAATCGTTTCGATCGAGTAAACAATATCATTCATTACACAATAACAACAGTATACTCGTATAAATTGCATGTCAGCTTTCACTAGCTATGTAGTGAAACAGATTTTCTTGCCCAGCATAAACTACATTATGTAGGTATGTCACTCATGTAAAGTGATGCAATATTGCCATGCGTTATTTAACACATTCGCGGCAGGTATTGTGATGCATCTGCGTTTAGGTAATTGACGATTGAATGCAAAAAAAATAGAATAAACTCTTTTTATGTCTAGGTCTATTTTTAATAATAAAATAATAAAGTCGCTACTCCCCAACTACTCGCCACAAGCTGTTGGGGAGTAGCGACTGGCTCACCCTGAGGCAATCACGAACATGTTGTCGACTTTGCCGTCCAGCGTGTCGGCATGTTTGGGTAGCCCATAGAGTGAGTGGCGACTCACCACCTGCCGCATTTTAGGTTTGTAACGATCTGAATGGCAGGTGTCATAGTTCCACCACAGTAGACCCAATATAGTTTCCATTCCTTTGCCCTGCTCAGTTCCTGTGCATCTGCTCGGGCCCACCTTCGGGTGGGCCAATTGATGGTGCAGTCGGTCGAGGGTAGCCGCTACTCGTTAAAATGTCTCAAAGGGGCCTCTACTTGTTGGACCCCCACGCAAGCCTTCGAATTACTGGGTCCACATCTGGACCCGTGAAATGTAAAGATATACAATAATAATAATAATAATAAATATTCAGGTTACGTGACCCATTTAAAAATCTTACAAAAGATTACATATAACAATTTTTAACTATCGCAATTGTAGAAAATCCGCAAAATAACAATAATAATAATAATAAGATCTATGGTACGGTGTCTTTATACGAATTACTTCGTTCCGGGTCTCGGCCCGAAGGGATATACCGCCCAGCCACTTCAGCACTTTAGCTTGAGAGTGTCGTAGTAAGAAAAAAGAAACTACATAATGAATATTTTTTGTTTCCAGTCACAAACACGTCACTATCCACGTGCCGTACAAGGTCCACACGATCCACCACCACCACGTGTCCAAGGTCCACATTCCCGTGCACGTGCCCGTGGTGAAGGAGGTCCCGGTGATCAAGGAGGTGCCCGTGTACCAGCACGTGCCGGTGCCGGTGATCAAGCATGTGCCCGTGCCTATCATCAAGAAGGTGGAAGTGGAGAAGCACGTATACGTGCCCGTGCACGACCACCACGAGCACCACGAGCACCACGGCTGGGAGGGCGAGTCGCTGTCGCATGGCTGGCACTGATCGGTGTACTTTCTAGTTTTAGGTTAAGGTAAGTCAATTTTAATGTCACATTGATGACATTCCAGTTATTATCGCTCTTGTGATGATATTGGTACATGCATTGGAAATTTTCGTATACAATACTCAAAAATCGAGGCCAGGAACTATTTATTATGGGACACAATAAACACTATTGCAATGTGGCTCACGTTTACATCTTTTTTATTGTTTCAGACTCGTGTAAGTACAAACACAAGATAGTTATAATTGTTAAAGCTAGAGTGACCAGAAGAAGACTTGAGTTATGGTTAACAGTATTGAGTTACCGCATTGTATATAAGGACCAAAGAAAAAAATATAAAATGTTTTCAAATTATTTAATTCTTTTCTTGTACCTGCTGCATCTATATTACCTTTAATATTTATTTTATGAATACAAAATAGCACACAAGCATGCAGTTTGAGCCATCAGTTTAGGTTTCAGCAGTTACAACAAATGCGCTATAATTGGTGATGATGGATGGATTGTATAATTAATATCTGTGGTAGGTACGGTAGGTACACAAAGAGTTGCAAAAACAGCTCTTATTCAGAGCAGGTGATACAAAACCAGCCGAGAGCCGACACCATCAAGTAGTTATGCTAGAAATCAAAAACAAGCTTGCCTTTTTGAGAAATACATATTATTTATAGAATTAATTTAATTTACAAATAAATTTAATACAGTTTATCCACAAGACCACTTTATTTGTATGTCGAAGATAAATTTGCATTATTGTTCTCCTAAGGCCTTATTCACAACAAATTATTAAATTTATTTTACGTAATCAAACACGATTTTGAATTTGAAAGAAAGTTACAAAACACTTGTAGAGTAGTTAAAAAATGATAATGCTATTAAATGTTTGGGTTTAAATACCTACTAATGTGGGAGCTATTTGTTGATGGTTACTTTTCAGTAGATTAAATATAAAATAGAATAATATCATATCAAACAATGTTCGCTATACTTTTATGAACTTTTTCATTCAGATCACCCATTTCCCTTAAGATCCCTTATAAAGAAGCATACAAGTTCATATGTCGTAAAGGCAATGACGCTGTGCACTTGTGTCTTGTATATGCTGACCTCCCATCCTCGGTACAACCCCCCGAAACCCTCTAACTTCACAGTTTTTGCTATGCAGTCCACTAGTTTTTTACACTTAACAAGATTCTTTGACGAACTCGGTGTTTTGTATTTTTTATCGGACACGTGACTCTGAAATATATATAAATACACTTATATTGAAGTTAGCTTAAACCTTCAGTATGTCAATGTACGTACACTTTATCTGCAGTCAGCATTAACTCTGTTTCTTCTAAGTATCTTTTTATCGTGGAACTGTCAATATTTATCCACCGCAAATGTGTCATGTATGATAAACAACTCACTGTTAATTCACCACGCGGGCGAAGCCGCGGGTAAAAGCTAGTTTATAATATTAGTAGGATCTAGACGCAAGATCTCACCGCAATCTGCAGCCTCCTTTTGGCCAGTTCCAACGGGTATGTCATAGTTTTCGAGACGAAACCAGCAAGAGAACCAGCGATAGAACTGGCCAACAAAATGTTTTCTGGCTTTGGAGGGTTTCCCTTCGCATGCTTGCACTCTCCATTGCACTGATGCAAGTAGTTTAGCACTAGAGGTTGTACGAAGCTAAACACGGAGAACGCTATGCCGATAGCCGGACCAAGCTGCAATCAGATTTAAATATTTCGATTATAGCACTAATTTTACTTCTATATACAAGTCAATGAAATTGTGATTTTATGCTGGCAACAATGAGATAAGTATACTTATTTGAATCATGTACCGAGAGAAGAAATTACAAGACTTGTACAAACTCAATTTTTAGACGTAAGTTAAACAGTAAGTAAACTGCACCTTTGTATAATGTTCTAGAGTTCTTTATTTTGCATTACTAAGTATATCGTTGTTTATTGTTATAGTTACTGTAAGTTTTTCAATAAAAAAAATTTCTTAAATGTGGTGAAGAGTTGAATTTCTACAATACAGTTTGCAACTAAAGTAGGATTCAATAATATCAAAGGCTATGTAAAAATTATATTTGGGATTAGAGATTTATTTGACTAAACAGGAAACTCCCAGGTCGTCTATAGATAAATAATTCCAATACAAGTAAATGTAACGGGTAACTAAATAAATAAATAACCTTGAGAAGTATCGGCTAAGGCTGACACCAAAATCATCTTGCCATTTTGCTAGTAACGTTCATCCATTCAACACCCTAATATGCCAAGGTTGCATATTCCATCAGTAATTAATATTAGTGACACGTTCCATAGTCAAAATGAAACCCATACTTTCGGCACGTCGGCACCCATCTGTCTGTCTCTGAGCGTTAACTGAGTTAACTCATAAATTATTAGCCCTAAAAAGTTGTAATTTGCCCAAATTACGGTGACAAAATGGGACAGTAAGATCATAAAAAAAACATGTCATGAACGTTTCTTTTAATATTTTTTTTTTGTCAGAGATAAGTTTACAAAAAAATTAGATTTAAATAATTGTCAGTCAGTAAGAGATAGTTAGTCAGTTCTTTATGGATACGTGGAAAAAATTATGTGAGTAGGTTTTAACAAAATTACAAATAAACGAGTTATAGCGGACTTGGGACAATGGAGAATTTAATAAAAGGAAAATTTCCTTCAAATTCTATTTAAAATGTAATAGGTGAAGTCATGTATTACCGATAACCATGTAAAATGTGGAAAAGCAATATGATTATTATCATAACAGCCTTCTTTACTTTGTCGACCCGTTTTTAGAATACAAAAGAGGCGAACTGTAATTAATGTATTCCTGAGCAAGGGAAACAAAGGACCATCAGCTATGAATGTCTCTTTGATCTATATATAATGTACCGTCTGCTGTCTCCTTAATTAACTGGTACTTTCCCCACGAGCAGAAAAGTAATTAAAGTCAAACAGCTAATTTAGCAAGGAATACCGAGTCTGTTCCAGGTAATTGATATGTGACACGAAAGCAATCATTTAATTAGCTAGATACCTTTATATATTGGAAACACTGCTGATACCTTTGTGCTGAGCCTCGGCAGAGCTGTTAGACTCAAAATATAATTAAAATTGAGCATGGATAGTTAAAGTTGAAATGCCTTGTGTTGCGATATTTTTATAATATTATCTAGTGATAATTTTAGAAGAATTAAGCATTAATAAGAGGAAGTTGTACTCTACATGGGCTGTGGAGCATGGTGCGACTGTCAGAGGACTGGATAAGATAAAGTTTGTGCAACACTAAGTTTATAATGCGGATCCGAGGAATTCCACCTTCATTTAAAATAATAAAATAATGAAACGAAAATAATTATTATAATTATTGTATACTAATAAATTGAAGCTACGAGTTTGTTTAAGAACCATTTTAGTTGGATTGGAATATTTCTATAATATTTTTACAAGGGTTCTAACATCCCGCAAAAAGTCCCGTGTAGTGGGCATAGACTTTTTTTATAACAAGCTTATAAACAAAATTGGCCATTAACAATTTTTATGTAACTTGTAAAACACACAAGTGTTAACAAATTTTATCCATGAATTTGGACTTAGCAATGAAATTTGTGTAGTATGGATAATTATATAAGGTAAAATTCGTAAGCAGAGTCTAGTTATTCAATAGGTTAATGTAACAACATCACTTGCAACATCGAAGCAACCCATCCCTCGTAGAAGCCGAGGATACCCCCAGACTTGTAGACTGCTCGCGCACCATTGAAGAACCCCTTGTATTGGTCCTTGACGATGATCTGTCGTGTCCTTATCACTTCCAAGGGTACTGTCAGAGTGGCGCTGCAGGAGCCGGCGAATATCCCACATAAAAAAATTAGCACCCTCCTGCACAAAATATAATAACACCTTAAACCTGTTCGTCCTTGCGACGAAAAACAAAGAATTTTGTGTCTTCATAGGTGAAATGAAATACAAACCCGCCGATAAAGACGGAAGAAATATAGAAATTATTAGTTGAGTTACCTACTCGTATCTATTATACGAGTATACTTGACTTAGGTTTTTTGCTATGAGGCCGTCATAAGAGCTACGAGTTAAATTATTGCTAAGTCGTATGTAATAAGTTTCAATGGTGACTATGTAGCGCGGTAGTGTTAACCTTGGCTGCCTATTCATTCACGATTCACTTGAGTAAAGAATTTCAGGTAATACTTGACACGGTTATGATGGATTACTTTTTTATTAAAGTAATTACATTCTAAGAAAATATATAATACTGACTGAGTCATATTGTTGTTTTCATGGAATTGATACTAATATTATAAAGAGTTTTAAAAATTTACAACTGGAGACTTAACTGGTGTTACCGCAACTGCTAAGCTAGAGGTCCTGTCCAACAACTATTCTCTAGCTTGAAATGCCCGTTAGCATCTCGGAGTAGTAGCGTCCATAGCCCAATGGCTCGCATCGATTCAATGTGATCGAAAGTGTTAAGCAACGACGGGCGCGGTCGGTTTGTGGATGGGTGACCGCTATTGGCAAAATTTCATAGGCGCTACCGTAATTTGGAGGGCACGTTAACGTTCAATGTTGGAATCAGTCGTTAAGCCTTGTCGAAGACCTTCTGATGGCTTAAGAACATTCGACGCTGGGTTGGCCACTAATCCCTCCACCAATCAATTCAAATCAACCAATTGGAACAGCGTGGCGGAATATGCTCTAGATCTCCCGTGCCTGTGGGGGAGCCCCGTGCCCAGCAGTGGGACGTCTATGGGTTGCAGCGAGCGATCTCGGCGTCTGGATTTGGGCCCGGTGTATGGCAATAGGATCACCACATATTACATGGGAGCTAAACATAACCGGTGAAAAGTGGGTATATACACGCGCTTGTGGGTTGCGCCCTTCGCCGGCTGCATTCGCAGGCTCTATCCGACCGGAGGTCTACGGGTTTCTAGGATGTCCTCTCTACCCGGGCAGTTCTCATGTGCCAGTGAACACGCGGCGTAAAAAAATGTAAACACACCCCAACCTGCCCCATCGGGGAATTACAGGCGTGATGTTATAATAATGTAACTTAACTTATAAATTTTTAATTAAACTCACTTATATCCATCGCTGGATTTATCTTTGGATGAGTACATATTGTAAACGTATCTTGTACTAAGTTCGTAGACATAAAACTGGCTACTAATTGCCATCACGGAATGAATCTGAAAAGAAAGTGGCATCGATTTTAAGTTGAAGGTGTATTGTTATTAAGATTACCAAAGTATTATGATATATAGAGCTTTAAACACATTTAAGAATGCACTGATTATGATTTCATAGCGCTAAAACTACTGAAGGTAGGTACTACAGATACAGTTCTCTTTTATTCTTACGAGCCCTAACAAGGCTCACCCCAACAAATATTATTATAGTAGTCCTTTATTAGCAAAGTACATGGTATTACACAGGTAATTAAAAACTGTTTTATCAACCTTCCTCATTCTTTTTCGAAATGGCAGAGCAATGACCAACATAATAATAATATGCAGTCTAATCTGCTAGCAATCATTCCCAGGACCATTCTTGGAACTTCTATAGCTGTACAGAATCATACTTACTTGACCAAGATTATGACCCTGCCAGAAAGCAGTAAGCCCTTCTTCCATTAATATTTTTCTACAAGTCTGGTACATCGATTTAGGTTTACTGTTTTGGGACTGCTTCGTCAACTGTGTTCTTATCTTTATGACGTCAAAAGGTTGGGTAATGAATCTAGTTGTCACGCCAGATATACACCCCGCTATGAACTTTTGGCCTGGCGTCATTGTATCGTCCTGTTGGTAACCCACCATTTTATCACCAAACACATAGTGAGAAAATTTTCATAACCCATTTTTCTGAATATCGATCATATTGAGAATTTGACGGATGACAGAACTTTGACATTTTTTGTCATTGTAGCAGAGTATTAAGATGTTAAAGGCTAAATTGAATATCCTCTCCGCGTAAAAAATGTATATATTATTATTATAATGCAGGGTTCCGTCATCAATAAGAAAACAAATCTTTATAGTTTCATCATGTAGGTCCGCGGCTTAGCTCAAGGCAAGGCCTCGTACTACAATTATAAACCTAAACCTGCCCCATGAATCACTTTCTCTATTAGTGAAAATTGCATGAAAATCTGTTCAGTAGTTATTGAGTTGATATCGTACAGACAAACAGAGACACGACAAAACTGTTGCTATTTCGGAAATACAGGCGTGTTACGATACAACTGACTCCACGGTGTGACTATGGGTAGGTAAACTTGTAGACAAGGTGCTTGTTGTTTTTAGACTTATTTTTGGATACTTTCTATCCTGAAAAGTAAGTAATTTACCCTTTCATTGGGGTACTGGATGAATGTGTGTAATTTTTACTACCGCAATGTACAATTCCAAGTGAAGGAATTGCGGGTTCAACTAACTACTTATATAGCTTAGGCAACACAAAGTCAGCTTACAAGTTGATTTGATAAACCCACATTCGTACGCGAGCTTCGATAACGTTATTGTCTGATTGTCTGACTGCAGCGACCTGTTTGTTCATATCGGTTTCCATTATTCTAGGAACTTGTATATTAGAGATCTGATAAGCAGTATTTGATAAGATACGTTTCTGTTATGAAATCACTGATATTGGTGTTATTAACTATCGATGTTGACTGGGGGTTATCATTTCACACAATATTTTTGCAATCTATTAAAGACTACCTTTTCTCGATTTAATAGTATGTGAGTCACGGGTCTTATCTATTCTCAAAAAGATGGCTGGACTAACAACTTAATGTTACTGTTACATAATTATACTTTTAATCTCAGCTTTTAATAATGAAGACTCAATCGGTATGGTACCTCTCGCTTTAAATTCACTCCATTGCCATAGAAAGTTGGGCAGGATCACTACGGAAGTTAAGGTAGTAAGAAAATGTAATGGAAATATCTGTGATTCTGGGATCATTGCTATGATATGATTTAGATATTTTTTGTTCGCTGAATTATGCCTTAAATGAAAAATTGCGATCTGTAATGTATTGTTATATAAATATTATAAAAATCGGTATTTTTACCGTCATTCCTAGAGAGAGAGCCCGTCTTTACGGTAGCAACGCATCTGTGAACGACGAGACTCATACGAGTACATACTACTGCCTATTAGGTAACAGGACTATGTATTACCACGGACTAAATTACTAAAGGTATTCGTAACACTAAGTAACAGGACTAAGTACTGTACTTGTAACTTCTCATTTCCTTAGACTTACAAACTGGCCTTTCAAGGTTTGTTAAGGGTGTGATTCGCGCAATGAGTAAGTTGATCTGAGAGAATTATGTGTTATTTTTTCATCAAAATAGTTTGAATACTAAACTCACCATGTACATTTGCAATTCAGTTACACCATAACATACATTATAATGTGACTGAACCGAAGTTGGATTTACTAAACTACTACTACGACTAAAACAAAGGTAACTTAGGTCGATATTTAGAAAGAGCTCTACTTACTCAAATCATATAAATTTAAAAAGTTAAATAGCTTATATACGTACTGATCAGTACATCAGTAAATTGTGTGTGCCTCGATAAACTCTAATTAGGTACTCGTAATTATGTTTCAAATAAGTAGGTATAATTAAAATATTGAAGCTCATTTTCAATATAAGCTATGGCAAAAATTTTAAAATGCCTTTGATGCGGTAAAATATCAATGGTTTTGCGCATCAAAGCCTGAAGTGTTTGTGCTACGTAATTAATCAACGCTATACTTTGGTAAAGTGAGTTAAATTGTCTGTTTGTTTGTAACAGTGAAGTCACGCACTCATTGATATATAATTAATAAACATAAACATAACATCACATTTAGGTATTCCCCCAAATAGTTCGTTAGAGATATGTTGTAGTACAGCAACTTTTCACCAGTTATATTTTGGTCCCATGTAATTAGGTAGTGAGCCTATTGACATAGGTACACCAGGCTCAAGTTCAGACTCCTAGCTGCTACCACCTTTTCAAGTTAGAAAAACCTAATAGTCCCAGTCCGGGGATCGAACATAGAAACTAGCGCTACCAGCTAGCGCTAGCGCGCGCGAAGTTAGTGCTTTTGCGACCACTACACCAATGAATAAAAATTTTTTTTTTTTTGGTTTTTGCGACTTACTGTTTTGTTGCTTACTCTACGAGTATATGGTAAATATGGACACTGAGCAAGAAATCTATAGTGTATTTTTAAGTTTATAAAAAATAAATTGTGTGGTTTTATGAAACCACAGTAAAAGTAAAACTTTTTTTCACATTATAGACATTTAACTAAAATTTTTTGAAATAATATTCCATTAAGGGTATAAAAATCGCTTTATCAATCTTAATTTTATACTTGGAAAAATGGAATGATAATGGG
>DWTT01002263.1:0-10308 GCA_018250895.1 Carterocephalus mandan | reverse complement strand
AGACCTCCCGCAGTAGTGTCTGTGGGGGAGACCCGTGCCCAGCAGTGGGACGTCTATGGGTCGCAGCGAGCGAGCGATTTTTATTAATGTTTTAAACGATTATAACTCAGCAATTAAAATACTTTTAACATTAAGTTTCAGGCATTCTTACGTTTAAGATATTCAATAAAAGGTTTATTGGATTAAAATCGACATTTTTAAAATTCTATTAGCGCGTATTAACTTAAACAGGTTGTTTTATAAGAGGCATACATCGAATGCTTAGTGTAGTCTTTTCATTCACTTTAAATGCCAAGGTTTTGTAAGCTTTAACGAATGTATTTCTAAGTACCTATAATAATAATAATTTTTGAACTTACAAAACATTTTTAAAAATAAGCTCTTTATTAATATCATCTAAAATACGGGAATGGTGTTGTTTAAAATGGGCAATCAAAATTAAACAATACAAAATTGCCCTATATGCAAACAGGTATCGATAAGTGTTATTCCTTATGTTAATATAGGTATAGGTATTTTATCATAGTAAGAAAGTACACACGAACCGAGGAATATGGATTTAAATTTAAGTCAAAGTCAATATCAAGTCAATATAAGTCAGTCTGTAATGCGATGAGCTTCAATTTATCGATCAAAAGAACCAAAGGCCTTGTCTAATGGCTAACAAATTAACACCTCTATCTTAGACTGTGAAGGTTTCATAGAAGCTAATTTGTTTTGCCAGCACCGATACGGTTAAATAGCAGATAGTTAGATACATCAGTTCTATGATATTTGATATGTTACGTAAAGATTAATTGCTTGTTTATATACCAACCAACCTACCTTCCGACTAGTTGTTGTTGCTTGTTGTATACTTAAAGCCTAGTGCAGGTATCTCACTCACATCTCACACAAATTTTAATGCAGTTCAGTATAATTATGCATTATATTTTGGGCTTGTGAAAGTGATGGATACACATTTAAGATATCAATTATCAAAAACATTTGTACTTTTCACGGATCCTTGCCGTCGTTACTCAAAAGTGTCATGAACTCATTTATTTTACAAAACCCCAAAATAAATAATTTTAATGTCTTCCCATTATCACACATAGCACGTATAGCTACTCTTAGTGAGAAGTTCAAGACGCCCCCTTCAAAACGGTTGTACATTCAGCGATAAAAAATAGATTCTATGTAAGTATTGTTATGTAACTCAATCATTTAATTTTGTAAATTGCCTTTTAATTAACCCCATCCTCACTATAACGAATTACCATTAATATGAGTATAGCTGGAATACAAGTTCAACACTCGACGAGGAATATAAAATTCGCTGGGCTCACTTAGAACAATTAAACTTATAGGCTGCTAGCAAGTAAGTGGGTACTAGATCACCCAATAGAAATTAAGAAATATATCCTGATATCTACATTACCTTTTTTTTTTTTACGAGTGGGAAACCTTGAAAAGGTACCCGAACGTCGTGGGAGCGACGCCGGGTTATGTGCAGCGTAACAGCAGCGTCGTCTTTCCCGGGGTCACATTATGGCCGATTCGAGCTCCCACTCTCACCGCCCGCAACCCCAGAAGTCCCCTTGATATCTACATTACCTACTAGATGTACGTAGCAATTTAGTAGATTTAGAGTTAACTTTTCTGAGAGAGGGATTATATCGGTATTCCTCTAGTGTCGAAAAACTTTACCATACTATGCTAATCATTGTTAGTTTATCATTCTGCTCTTGTTACCGTAGTTAGTGGGACCAGCGGCTAAATAGATACGGAAAGCTTACCCTCTTCATACACCGCGAGACAAAGGACATCAATTTCAGCATGACATGTGAACTCGTGTCGAGCGGCACGTGTCCCCGGTTGGAAAACTGTGAATCGTATTAGTTTTATTATAATTTACATAATTAAGAAAAGAAAAGTAAATATCAAATGATACGATATATTGACAGATGCATCAAAGCTTAACTAATAAATGTGTTTATTAATAATTGTATCTTTGCTGGGGTGAAAAAGGGTGGAAATTGACTAATTCAAACGAATCAAACAGTCAAACGCATTCCCACTTTTTTCTTCTAGAATAATGAAACTAGATCGATTTTTTACACATGTGTAGGTAAGGTCAAGCGTCGAACTTTCGAGATTGACAAATCTCAGTGACTAACATCTATTTAATGTTAACTTCGGAAGTAAGTATAAAGCGCATACATCTGCTATTTCGTATTTTTACCGTCCAGACTTGTCAAAAAATGTTAGATACATCGAAGCCTCTGAGAAAAGTCAATAGAGACAGAGAGTGCCGTAGCTTTGAGAATGCCCGTAGCTAACGCTCAAGAAGCTCATCAAAACATTGTCATGTCAAAAAATGCTGCCAAGTCTTGCACTCATTCGCCGTTGTGTGTCTTATGAGATCTATGTAGGTACAGCTACTTCGATTATTCTAGTTATCTTTTATTGTCTGTCATCTGCCGACAAACTGGCCTACAGTTTGGCAAATTTTAGATATTATTAATTTTGTAACTCTTTCTTTGGATTAATAAATAAAAAAATTAAAAAAACTACTTTATCCGATAGTTGGTTCAACAAAATACTTGATAATAGTATTTTTTTTATTTACAAACTCTTTTATCTGAATTTATTTAACATACCTACATTTTATTAACAAATATAATTTGTGACTTAGCATATATTACTATTGAATGGATTACATATTATTCGTATCGACTCGTAGTACTAAACGACTATTTGACCTATTAGATATTAAAATCAACCATTTTTCGTTTTCTTTGCTGAAATCTTATCAATACTATTCTAATGTGGCCATTAGAACTACTAAAGTACGAACATAGCGATGCGGTACATAAATTTATTGCGGCAGCATGCTATCTCTTTGTCCCGTCAATATGTCAAGTATGAGGCGTTCCTTGTTGACATAACGCCGCACTTTTACACGTTTAATTATTTCAGGAGAGTTATAAATCAGTGTAGGTTATCCCGGTTAACCACTGATGGTGTCATTTCTAGAAACAAGCACGGCGTTGGCTTTGCCCGAAAAATCTTCTTCTTCTTGTTTTCGTTAAAATAACGTTATGTTAAATAAAATATCCGATGTTTTAATTGGGACTATCTATCTAAGTAGGTGTCTAAATAGCAAGAAAAATATTACTGACTATGCTGCTACTACTTTTAATCCTATTTGGCTGTCTGGCCGCCTAAGTTTTGTCAGTTTGTATTATTATTTCCAAAACTAATTTTTTTGGATTGCAATACATTTATTCAATTATTCATTTTACATTACTTTAGTTTCACTCGCGGTTTTTCTTTGTTCACTTTTCACCTCATCTTATTCCTTTTACGTTCTTGATTGTTTATCTTGTCCCTTTTGGTGTTATTCATTCTTATTTACTTTTAGCCTGTTTATTTTGTATCATTGTATTATTTGGCGGAAATTTAAAACTATATAAATTCATTGTCACGGTATGTATTTAATTTCACCTTTTAATATTTAGTCGAAAAAAATTATTCTTATGTACCCCCGCCAAGAATAACCCAATAAAGTAAATTGTAAATCTTTATCATCTTTATTTTTCCCTTTTAAATATTTTACACAGTATTTTTTTTTGTGACATCCATAAATTAGATTATTTTAATATGTGGTAGCACCTACTACGATAAACTGTGAATTGATATCGTTTTAAGACAAAAAATAATAAAGCAAAGCTTATCAGAGGTTATCTTTAATGACGAAATAATTGGTTTTTAACATTCGATCTAATTTTATACAAATAAAATGAGTTTCAACCACCTTACAACATTTATCTAATAAACATACGTATTCTAATGCAGTAATAACATTCAAATTAAAACTAGAACCACCCTCGCACTTCGTCATTCGTAATGCGACGTCTAAAAAAGTACTCTACATAGTAGAGCTAAAGCTAGATAGATTTACTAGTACTAGCTTTACTACTTGGTTACTTAGTTTACTACTACCAATATAAATATTAGTACCTACTTAGTTGTACTAATTAAAAGGTTTTATTTAACTTCACTCGTATGTATGTATGTTTGTATGTACTCGTATGTCCTGGAATCTTGCAATCAATATTTCACTTCCATTGAGGCTATCGGCACACATATTTAGTTCCGATGACAATGCACGAAACAAATAAAAAGTTGTAAAAGCTTCAAAAAAAAAATTTTTTTTAGAGTATAATTTTTTCTACTAAGTCAAGTCACCTTAATGACGTTGTTAATTAAGGTAACTTATTTAATTTCTTCTTCTTTAACGGTGGTATCCTTACACCTTTAACGGTGATGGATAACATGGCAGGCCCCAGAAGTATAATTTTAACCTAACTAATTTAGAAAGTAAGTTAGTTACGTAACATTCATAGAGTTAGACTCTAAAGGAAGATCTTCCGTCTTCCTTCAGAGTGGCCCTCAAGGCAGAGCTTGATAACATTATAATCGATTTAACTTCCACAGTCCATTGCACTTAATATATAAACAGTCCTTACACCCTAATAACAGTCCCTTAGCTACTAACAAACTCACCAACTGATGTTGTCATGCGGAAGCGGATGGGTGCTGCTGTATGTTCGTTTGCTATCTTATATTCATATAAAAAGTATGTTACTAAGCAATCGTTTGTTGACAAATGGACTGTATGTCTTTAATTTATCCTGGAGCACGGTGGGCTTCGCTAATCAGTTAGGATTAAGCTTGTCGAGTGGGCACGTTATCTCATTGCGAGAGATGACATTTCCGTCGTAATGGACGCGCGTTTGTTTGCTCTCCGCCTCATCCGATGTAATAAATCCTTAACATATTAATAGTTACGAGTATAGAATACACAAAAATATACCTACCGTTCATAGCCCAATAGTGACTGATTAAGCAACGACGGGCGCAGTCAGTTTCCGGATGGGTGACAGCTAGTTTTATGGGCACTACCGTACTTCGTGAGTTGTTTGCAATGTTAAAAAAAAGCGGTTAAGCCTGGTCGAGACCTTCGGGTGGCTTGAGAACATTCGACACTAGGTTGGCCACTAAACCCCCCACCAATCCGTATTGGAGAAGCGTGGTGGAGTATCCTCAAGACCTCCCGCAGCTATGTCAGTGGAGACCGTGCCTAACAGTGAGATGTCTATGGATGGTAGCCAGCTAGCTATATACCTACCTACATACGCCACTGAGCTCGTATAAATTGAAGCTATTTTATTTTATCGAATACATGGAATGAATATAATAATATTTAACTCGGGTGAACAAATATTCTTCGTAATGTTAACCATGACCATGAATTTAAATTATTTTAAAAATTAGAAACATCCAATGTTGTAAGGAAGGAAAAAATTTACAAAAAGCTTATCAAAATTTTGCAACGTTTGCAGCGTAATTAATGATTAGGTCTAAATATCAACTATCAGTATTTGTAAAATAGCTACGTCTGTTGGGTATTAGGTAAGTGAACAACCACAATCTGCGGTCTTCGAATTACGCCTAACTATGCCGCCTTTGGGCAAAAGCGTAAAATAGATGTAGCTTAATAGAAATGTAAAGTTATTTGATATTTTTTTAAGCTTTAACGTAACCTAATATAAAAAATAAGAAGATAGTCGGTGCACGTAATATCATGTTAATTATCTTTATCGTTATTAGACAATAGGGAGTGGTTGATAGCAAAAAATCTGAAGACAACTGTGATGGCTGACTCAAAGATGAACTAAGACTTAAAGTCTCAACAAGAAACGTAGGCTTAGTCATAAACAAGCTTATAATGAAACAATGCAAAGCTAAAATATTGTACTTTAACTGAAAATAAATCGCAATGAATTTCTATATTAGATTAAAAGTACAGACAATTAATTTTCATTTTCATAATTTTTTAATGCATCCATCAGTACCTATAGTGCTCTTCCTTTCATAGTTATATCTCGACATTCGCAAATTCCTTCTCTCTTTACCAAAATTTGTCTTGTTTGACTAATAAATGACCGCAACATTCTTTGAGCCAGAATTCTTGTGGGTCAACTTAGTAGCATATTGGAATTCATGACCATTTATTAAAATGTATCAGTGTTATAGGATAAATGTATTGTAGAGTCGCCTCTACAATTGATTTAATCCTAGAATGCTATATTAGGAGAGCGTTAAAAAGTAAAACTAACAAGATTTTCTTTTTCACGTATGCTTTTGTAATGACATATCATGAATGAACTAGTGGACGCCCGCAGCTTCACTTGCGTGGAATTAGAGACATAGATTGTTTTACACCTAGTTACCATTCTCCTCAAAGACACTACTAGATCGAACTCTATCCTTCGAACTTTATTCCTAGGGAAATCACCGGGATATAAAGTACCTACATATGTACTTTATGTCCTATCCTTTGTCTTTTAATCATTCAACTGGGAAACACTTGTTGCCAATTGCTTCGCCTGCATCGGTTTTAAGTCAATCAAATCAATGAAAAATCGAAAAATTCAAATTATAGTTAGTTAATATTAATTATTAGGATGTTATCATGTCTCTATTCATCCGTCCCCTGAATCAAAATGCAAGCAATGTTACAATTCAGCGAGTGCATTGCACTTTACTTCGGTTTCAGAAACAATGTAGCCCTAATTTACTGAGTTGGTTGCCGTATACGTAATTATGTAGGACCTACGTAGTACTTTAGAATCTATGCTCAGGCGGGTGCTACGAAACGCCAACAGTTTGATTTGAAAGCATATACATATAATGTAAGATCCATTTCGGTACAACAGGTAGGTACATATTATTTTTTCTAATAAATTCGCATGTGATATTTCATCAAAATATTCGTATATACGATATCAAGAATACAACATGGGTCTTAATTATTTTGGCACAAATCCGTTTAATCAAGGAGTAATTGATGTTAGTAATAAAACGAAGTAGGTACCTATAGTCAAGTGTAAGTAGTAGGTACACAAAAACTCACAGAGTACAAAATGCTATTTCGACCGCTAAATTATTCAGTACCTAAATAAGACTTAAAAGAATAGCTTAAAATACTTTTTTAACCGGATTGTGAAAATCCTCTAAAATACTAAAATATCTAGGTATTAATGACTCCAATATTATTAAAATATTCAATTATCAAAGCAAGATTTTAGCGTGCAAGCTCACCTAATAACGTAGAGTCGATTTAAAATTACATTTTTATTTTAGACTCAACACATAAATTTGTTTTAGTCTGGTTATTTTTCTTACAATAATCAATTTACTATACCTATTTTCCTATCAAGCATTTCGTTTATGTCGAGTTCATATCAGTAAAGTTTTATCAAAAACTTTCGGTTAATCGCAAATTGAACCACCTTATGGCAAGTAATCCGTCAATGAAGACTCAGCCAATGAGATCTGGTTATGACGTGACAGTCCTGATATATGATTGGTGGTAGGTGACGTGATATCTATTTCAGGCTCGCGCGAGAATGCGCGCGCCGAGTATGTTGCGCGTGTGTGAATCAATACGCGTGGTTCGCGCATGTGTGCGTGTTGTTGCGCCGCGCGCCTTCTGTTTACCGCGCGTACTGTGGCCGGCGAGCGGTCCGCACTCACGTGTGCGTAGTGCGAAATCGAGTTTTCCGGCGGCGTTCGGGTCGCATTAGCGTCTTATGGTGTTTTTCTCGCTGTTTATTGGTGCTAATTCGTGCCGGACGTAGAGAAAACATCGGAGGGTCCATGCGATAGATCGAGCGCGCCTATTTTTGGTGCGGCTCATAAAAATTATCGGTGCTTTCGGCGGATGCGATGAATAAATTTTGCAAATCGAGTCTGTGTGTCGAAAAGAAGGTTCGTGAGAGCTATGTTTTGATCGAGCGGCGTGTTGTGGCACTTGTGTCGGTTCCGGATGGAGCTGATGTGATTCGGTTTGCGCTGCTGGTCCTGTTGTTCGCGAGGCTTCGGCGACTGTGCGAGGAGCTCGGATCCCTAGAGCGTGCCCTCTGGAGCACCAACAAGAGCCTTCTGGAGCGGCTTCACGCAGTGCCGGGCACGTGCTAAGGTAGGATCTATTGACCTTGACTCGTTGCTCAAATAGTATAATCTTACAAACGTTAGCGTCTAGCTTACGATATTATAAGCATACGATTTATATTTTCTAGAAAAGTTTTTGACAAAATAGGCTAATAATGAATCCTCGGTAATTTATTTTATCATAGGCATTGCTTTTTCTTATCGATGAACATATCGATAAAATGGTTTTTGATAACATTTTTATTTACAATTGATAAAATTTCTTTCCTTCAATTATTTTAATGAGATTCTCGTCTTAAATGTTTTTATCGTGTTCGTGTTCTTGGTCGCCTCCACCTTCATTATCATTCCTCCCAAAACACTACAATAATACATGAAACTTATTTTGGAAAAATATGGGAGTACCTATTCCAAATAAGTTCTAGCAATAGACCTACTCTACCCATTAAATTTAATAGATTTACCGGTTAGTAGATACATTTAATGCATACAAATCATATAGGTCTTTAAATATTTCGAGTAGATATGTTTATTATTATATTTCTTATTCTGTTCATCATCACAACACAAGTTATTATTGCCATGAACACGGATATTATTAACATATGTTTACTAAGACGATTGTCATGTAATTTTTAACAGAACAGAAGGAAGGTATTTTAAAAACAGTTTTTGGGCGCCATTATTGCACATAATATATAAAATGCACAATTGGTAAAGTAACAAGATGGTGAAAATTCAAATAAAGCACGTCGAAATATCAAATAACAAATAAAGTTTAAAATCCAGTCAAATTACTGAACTATTTTTATATTCTCGTGATTCGTGATTAATAACGTACACCCCAAATTGTCCTTCAAATTGAAAGACAAGTAAAAAGTTTGACTGTTACGACTGTAAGGATTATTTGGTGGATGGAGAGGGAACTTAATCTTAAGTAGGTACTTCAGTCGGTTCAAATTAAAGGGACAGTAAAAATATCAAAGCGTTATACCATCTGTTTCTATGAGTAATCCCACGAGAACTTCGTGAGTATGTAACATAATTAAAGAACTATTCATTTTATTTACTTATTAAATACCTAGGTATATTTTATTGTCACTCTCAAAACTCTACATGTAGAGTTTTGAGACTGTATGTATACTTGTTTAGTTTGAATGAAGCATTTGCTTGAGATTTCTCATTTTTTTTTCGTTTAATTTGGTAACTATTTCTCAGTGATAAAGGCTTGGGCCTTTATCAAATTTTCAAAAACCGACGACCAAAACGGTCTCAGTGACAGTAAGAAATCAAACATCTTTTGACATTCATAACATTGTACTAATGTTAAATGCAGGATTTTAAATGCCGAGATTTTACTAGAAATAAAGATAACTATCATCATAATATACTTAATTATATATCGTTACAAGCTTTTAATGTAATAACTGGTGTAAACATTGAAATGATATTGATTAACTGTGGGATACAAATTGCATTGCATAAATTAATAAATGTGCAATTACTTACTAGCTTTATGTTTCCTGTAATGAAAAGGTGCTTCCTACAATATAGACAGAAGAATTCTGTATGTTCATAATGACTGATTATTTTAATATAAACTTTTATAAAAGTATATTAAGATGCGATCGTTTTATTTAACGTGATAAAAATAATCAGATAACCAGTTTATTTTCACCAACAATGTAGAGATTAACATTACTATGTAGTTACATCTACTAACACTATTATTATGTTAATAATATGAAAAATAAATAACACAGTCCGTGAATTTTATGAGTCCTTAATATTAAGTACGAAAATAATCCCAACTAAATACTTATACGAGTATTATACACACTACTCACACAAACTATGTAAAGTAACACCTTATTAGGTATACGCAGCAAAATTAATTATCATGTTGGAGTAGGTCAAGAATAAGCTGACAGTTCAGTTTATTATGTAATAGCGTAGGTAAATTGTTTATCTTACAATTTTACTTTTTCAGGCCAGTAGAATACGTGGGAAACATTCGTATTAGTAGGATGCTTTTATGAAGTTCAATAATCAGTTCTTTATCTGTCTTCAGTAGTCGATACCACTGCATTTGTTACCGATTTAATACCTTTAGTAGACTGCAAAATTTTATATTGCTTATAATATACCATCTTGTTACTTGTATCTTGTTACCTACTGAAAATGAAAAGGGAAACTATAAAAATAGTATCGTAACATTAACTACTATGACAGGCCCGTTGGCGCAATCGGTAGTGACCCTGTCTGTTGCGCCAAGGGTCGTGGGTTCGAATCCCACTCAGGACA
>DWTT01002262.1:0-10308 GCA_018250895.1 Carterocephalus mandan | reverse complement strand
TATATATTATTATTATTATTAAGAATTTTTGAAATCGGTCCAGTAGTTTTTGTGTGAAAATATTACAAACAAATGTTTCCTCTTTATAATATAAGTATAGACTAGTTCAGTATGACAGTATATAGCTTGTGTTCTGCCTATCCATTCTTGGCAGTAGCAATCAATCCTGGTAATTCCATCTAATATTTCCAAAATGACATTCAAATTCGTGAAACGCCAAAATGAAAAAAAAAACCAGAGTTTTCTTACTATACTTACATTTCTATGCCATAATATAGAACAGGATGTTACTTAATTGAATTGTCAATAAATGTTAATCGTGCTTCTATACATACTGCTCTTTAATCCTACTACTACGCTACTGTATTTATATAAGTGTGTAAATGTTTAAATGTGTTTGCAGGAAGCGTCGAAGTCCCAGCTGGCGTTCGTGCGCGTGTACTGCGGCAAGGCGAACACGTGCGTGGTGCCGCAGTCGTCGCTGAGCGCGGCGCACGTCGACTCCTCCACCAAGCCGGCGATCATATTCCGCATCGCCGCGCGCAACGAGAAGGGCTACGGGCCCGCCACGCAAGTCAGGTGGCTTCAAGGTGAGCAAACGAACATGCTGCTTCATACATTATTCACTGTCGATAATATAGGGAACCAAATTAGGTTTAAAACCTATTTTGTTCCGTAACGCGTCCGACCGGGGCAGTACCACCGCACGCCATGGTACCTAGTACCATTTCTACCGTGTAGTAATTGCTTTTAAAGCAATTATGGTCCAGTTGGAAAGGTGTGGTTTCTGGTTCCACTTACATTTCTTATAGGCGACCATCTTAGTCCTCAAGGGTAGTGACACATCTGTGACTTACTTGGACGAGACACTTACAATTACTCACTGGACTATTACTAACACCAACTGATAGGACTTACTATCACTGCTACTGCGTAAGATTTCTGACCCAAAAAAACAATTTCCTTGGGAGGAATTCAATAACAATGGATTAAAATGAATACTGGGTACAATGACCTATAAGACATAGCTTAGCTACAATACATATTTTGAGTCGCAGTGGTTTATGGACTGGGACCCTAACTCCAAATAATAACCTATTGAATAATATCATTTGTTTCAGATATCAAATCAACAGGCGTGAAGCGAGCGGGTGAGGGCAGACTGCCCGGCGCGTCTCCTTCCAAGCAACCCAAGCAGATCTTGCACCAATGATGATGATCGGTGCACCAAGTTCAAGTTTAACTTGGAGATGAATAATGAGAGTATTTTGCCTTGAGTGCTGGACTATAGCACAACTATTATGGTATTTCTGTCACTGTAATAGCTACTGATGCAAATGACTATGTCTAATTGTGAATTTGTTATAAGATATAATAAGTACATAATAATTGTATGGTAACAATTTGTTATAGTTTATCTTTTGTAATTACTGAAGTATGAATTTGAAGCTGGTACTGGTAGAATGTTTCAATATACCATCTTTTTTCGATCAATTGATCATAGCAGGTTGTTTATTTTATTCTTCCTAGACACGGGCATACATTGTTATAAATAGTTTAATTCTTGACATATTTATAATTCAAATGACGTTTAGATTGCTCTAATTATTTTACTTCAGCTATCTATCCTGTCAAATCAAACAACTCTCATTGCAATCAACGACTGCTAAGAGCATATTTTATGTACGTGTAAGTATTGAAACAATTAGATAAGTGCAAAATTATAACTGTTATGTAAAAACATTTTAAAATAAAAACATTTTAACTATATGTCCTTTGTATTATTTAATAAACCTTTATACCTAAACAACACGAAATATTTCGAGCTGCTCGTACATGTAGCTAACATTAACGTAAATTATAAGATAAGTATTTAAGGTAGCCTTATTAATTTATGAAAAATACATCGGAAGTAGCCAAATTACGTTGGCTAAAAGTAATTCATATAGAATTTGATAAAGAACTTACAGACCCGTTACCTCCTGCAAAAAGCATTGGTTCTCACTTAATGGTTTTGTTTTTAGGTCCTTGAAATAAATGTTTTACCGCGATTCTGATTGCAGAACGAAAGTTATGTTTCGTTCTGAATGTCTGTAATATCTGTACCCCGAGTTGTATTGACGTAATAAGTACACATAATTGATACAGATGAGTATCAAAAAACTGTATGCAGTAGCGTAGGGATAAATCTGCGTACCTATTTGACTTCTGAGCCTTGAAATTCTCATAAAGCTAGTGAACGTGAGTGATTGTATAAAATTTTACTTGCGTTAGGAGCGTGGTACTAAAACTTCATATCTTATCCTTCAAGTTATTCATAATATAATGAAATATTTAGTAGATAGAATATATTTTCTCACAGAAAAATTAGGAATACAATTCATTAATATTACTGACTAACATGAAATAGTTATCTCCGAAGTGAAAGAACTTGGAGTTAACTATTCAATGTAACTATCTGTACCCATAATAATATTTTCACTCACTCGAAGAACAACTACAAAACAACAAGGATTTGAAGGCGTTCAAAAAATATACAAAACTTGTATTTGGCTTTTAATACTTAATATTACATTATTGGGTACACTATACATTTCTTCCTATAAAATGCTATCTATTCAAAACTCCGGTAGGCATTCCAAAAGAAATAAAAATACAAATTATTTTATAACTTTCGTTTTATAGAAAATTTCCTATATTCAAGATGTCTTCGCGTTTTTATTATGATATTAAAGCAGTATCACTAGATGTATTATTTGGACAATTTTTTTTATTTTATTGTGTTGATATAAATTATTAGCTTGACGCTTTGCAGCCTCGGTTACTGTAACAAAAAAAAACATTTTTTATTGTACACACGCTTATTTGCTAAATAATAAATTTTATACTTAATTTATTAGATACTGACCGCACTAGATTCGAAGAGCACTAGGAGAATTGGCTTCGACTAAGGGAGGCCTACGAGTATTTCCAGTAGTGGAGTAGGAAAGATTGATGGGTGGTAAGGGCAAATACCGAGTTAAGGATAGTTACCAAAGAAGTAGTTCCGAAAAGTTTGTACCATCCGATGACTATATTGGAGAGGTTGAGGTCGTCTAGCATGATTTGCGCCACGCCCATGAACACCTTCTTGCCCTCGATGCGCCCGTAGTCGCCCCAAACTGTTACCTGCAAGTACACAAAACTTACAGTACTGTTCACTCATAAAGTTAGATGAAGCCTCAGAGTTAAATACCTATAATTATGCATTTAATTGTTCGTGGGTTGTTGCAAATCTTGCAACAACTCACGAACAATTAAATGCATAATTACCCCCATTTTGGGAGGGGCCTTGATTTATTTAACTAAAAAGGCATTATAAAAAGGCTGAGTAGAAACAAAAATAGTTGATAGTTCAAATCACTGGTAGGTACTAATACTAAGCGGCATCAGCGATTTAAAACATCAAATTGGATATTGCCCCTGACATTTTGAAAAACAGATCTTGGTATACTAAGCGCTTGTGTATAAAGTTTAAAGCCGCCTAATCTGCGAACACTATGTAGAAATACTCGTATCAACCATGTCGATTTTTTTCGGTATATTCATGGCGTTGAATTTCATTAATTGGAATAGTGCATATTAAGAAAATTTATTTCTGGGCTTCAACTGCCTACATCATGTTACTCGTATTCAAGATGTTTTATGCGTTCTTAAGAGTTTGCTATGATTCTACTACGAAGGAGTCTTTTTAACCAGGTACTTACGATGAACTACGGAGAGGTATAATTCTAATAAATGAAATTTCGGCACTGACTGACTGACTGACTACCTACAAGGTGAGTGTCTGCTGGTAGAGTTAACATTCCTTTTTGCCACTGTCCTTTACAGCGTCACCAACACGTCAAATGTTTTGCAACGAGTCGTGTCATAATCAACAACGAAGTAAGTACGGAAATTGATTGATGCATGAATGGATGAAAGGATGGATTGATGGGGCCCGTCTGCTTATTAGTTAGGCTAAAATGTATAAAAAAGTTACCTGTAAAACGCAACCCTTAAAGTTTTCCCTAAAGGTGAGTGTCTGCTGGTAGAGCGGGTCGAGCGTGCGGCGAGCCGTGGTAGTCTTGGCCTTGGCGAGGCAGCGCTTGCCGCTCACCAGGTACACCTTCACGTAGGGCGCCGGCAGCGTGCGGCTGCCCTGCCGCGCCTGCAGGCCCCGCGCGCGGATTACCTCCACCTTCAAACAATCATTTGTATATCTTTAGGGCGCGTACTCATTAGGCGCACAGTTAGCGGCAGACTATACGCTGATTGCGTATACTCGAGCGGCGTAGTGAACTGCACCGCCCATCCACAACGAGCATCGTTCGCTGTGAATCAGCCGCTCACTGAATAAGTCGGTAACCAAAACTCCGCAAACTGTGAGTAAACATTACGCGCGGTATGGATACTAATTTAAAAAATTATATAAAGGCAAACTTTTATTCAAGCACGCAGCTCTACCATAGCGAATCAAAATATGTGTGTTAGGGGAACCATGGTACCGAGACCACACCTGACAAGTGTCAAATTAAGTTTTATCGGTCGGTATGGGGATAGGTGATGGCAATTTTTTAGGATTATCCGTTCATATTTTTATGGATGTATGAAGCAAACGAGCTTGCAGTACTACCACTCCACTACATACTACCACCCATGACAACTGTGAGTGATTCTGAAAGAGAAACTAATAGCGACTACGATGGTTAGTCCAGTTAGCAGAGAGAAAACATTAGTTGGTCAGTTCGTTAGTGGGCAGGAGGACTGGGGCGGAGACTGCTAGTGATAGTTAGTTAGTCCTGTTAGTTCATGTTAGTAATAGTCCAGTTAGTAATTGTTGGTCTTGTTCAAAGTCAGTCACAGATGCGTTGCTACCCTTGAGGACTTTTACCGAGTTTCTTGCCGTGTTTTTCTCAGTAGCATCAACTTTGTGAACCGGCGATAGATACAAAAATGTTATGACGTTCATTATGCGTACACAAAATACCATATAATGAAAAATAAATTAATCTGAATCTAAGATGGTCTTCTCTAAAAAAGTGGTAACTCGTGTAAGTGGAAATCTCGAAATAGCTTTACTTACCTCCAAGAATCCCTTCTGGTAGCACATGGAGAGCTGCACGTCGCCCAGTGTGGGCGCGCCCAGCAGCTGGCGGCCCACCAGCTGGCCTGGCCCCAGCCCGTCGATGAAGTCCGACAGCCCGCCGCCATCCGACCCCGAGCCACGCATCCCTGGAGACCATCTGAAGACACCGCACGAACTTCACTTATAACCTCCCCCTTGACGCACAAGCAGATTCGGAAGCCGTAAGCAAATATACCTTCGTTACTGTTGGAACGGACTGCAATGGCTCAGTGGTTAGAGCATTTTCTGTAGGTACTGACTAAGGCGTAGGTTCGAATTAACATATTCAATGTAATAATTAAAATCTAATTACGATTTACATCGTATTTCTCAAGATCGATTTTGATATAGTTTTTGATGAAATTTTCTGTTACAATTATTGTGCCCTAGTGAGGTTTGACTGAACCAAAATCTCAAAAGCGATGAGAATAGATACCTACGGTACCAGGTAATCTAAGTTATTGTCAAGGTTCCTTTCTAGACTATCTTTTAACGTTGTTTCAGGTTTGGTTCAATATTTTAGGAATTCATTTATAATTAATAAAATTAGGATTAGTATAGATTTTTAATTATTGTTGGGTTCCGTAACCAAATGGTAAAACGGGACCCTATAACTAAGGCTCCGCTGTCCGTCTGTCCGTCTGTCACCAGACTGTATCTCACTGTGATAGTTAGACAGTTGAAATTTTCACAGATGATGTTTTTCTGTTGCCGCAAAACAACAAAAAACAAAAATTAAGATAATGGTACGGAACCCTTTGTGCGCGTATCAGACACGCACTTGGCACACAATGTTTTTATACTTACTGATTTATTTTAATTTTAACTAAACATTTCTAGTGAATTATCAAACTATGTACTTACTTCAGAACTGATGTAATCAGAAATGGATTGCATAAACTATTCATTGCTGCTTTGCTTTTTTTTAGTTTATTTCATTTTTACTCAGGTTAAAAATAAGAATATTCATAATTTCGGAAAAAGATCAAACAAGTTCTGCAAGCATAGGTAGGAGCTTAGGGTAGGAGTTAAATAAATAATGCTTTATCCCAGTTTTTTTACGTAACATACTGATAAATTAAAATGACGAAGCGAATACTTATTTAGGTATTTAATTATACCTATTACTATGATATAGTGATTATTATTAAGTAAGCAATAACAATTTCTACAAATTAAATTTAAAATAATTTCTAAGAATAAAAGTAGATCAATATAAGAAAGAATTAAAATTGGGGAATCAATAACATAATATGGGGTTTTATAGGCACTACTAAAGGTATAGTAATAGTAAAAATTTATAAACAATGACAACATTGATACAATAGTGAAGAGAGGGGCGGCAGTCTTCACTGATAAAAGATAAGGTTAAAAGAGGTATATACAAGGAAATTGGATATTTACTACAGAGAGTGTCACCTTCAGAAATCTAGTAGAAAAGATCATTATGTGAGGGATGACAGAAAATTAACTAGATATGTATTGAAGCTACCGAGACGTTAAAGAATATCGTTCATAAGTCATAATTCCTCAAATTATGATCGAAAATAAGTTCTACTCACCCTGACACATTAAATGGTAGGTGTAGGTACATATTTCTATAATTATAACTCATATTTAAAGTAATAAATAGTCTATACACTGTTCTTAAACTACATCGAGATTCACACAAAAAAGAACCGAATAAGCAACTTGAGAAACATGGATTAAGTTTTTCTATGTTCTAAAAGAACTGAAGAAGAAGTTCACATCGAACGCGTTAATAAAGCGTCTAATGGTAATGAAATGTGATACTCGATACTTATCGATATAGATATTAGATAAACATAGAAGCGTTCACCTTAACATTCACATAAAAAAAGAACATAAACCAATGATTTTCGATGCAATTTAAACTAATACGAAGATAAGTTATATAAAATATAAAATCCTTCGTAATGTGCGATTTAAATTAGTGTAAATTTAAAAATAAATCTTTGCCCGGATGGCCATGACATGGGATTATGAGGTGACTGGGTCATGGGAAAAGGGCAGCTCAGATAATCATAAGAAATGTATTATTTTCTTCAAAATTATATCCCGTGATAATAAAATTTATTTGATACAGAAAAATGAGATATAATTTGTCTTTAGTAAACCCAGTTTATAAAGGTCTAAAGTACATATCAAAACAAACTTGCATTTTGCAAAACGATTTAATTTAAAATAAAACTGATAAAATATTTTTAACCCGTCAAAACCACCTGCGGCTTTGCTCCAAAATTCATACAAATTTCATCCTGTATCCCAACAGGACCTTCTTTTTCCTTTACCTATTTATATCGTAATTGGATATAGCGTATGATGGTAGCGCCTAAAATGCGAAAAACAAACAAACATTGATTTTTTTATATTAGATCTAGAGAAAGGGACTAGTGTAACTTTGTTCAAAAATATTCTAAATATGTTAGATAATTCTATTAGGTTACAATTTACGACAGTATAGCCCAGTGATGGGCAAACTACGGCCCGCGGGCCAACTCCGGCCCGCGAAAGTATTTAATCCGGCCCTCCGAGGGTCAAAGCGTGGTGAAATGAGAGGCGCGGACAGTGAATTTGTGTGTAATGCTGTAATGTTTTTATAATATCATAACACAAAATGCATTTTTTCAATAATTCTGGCCCTCCTCTAGAATTTCTAAAACTTTGTGGCCCGCCATTAAAAAAGTTTGCCCACCACTGGTATAGCCAGTAACTTTTATTTTAATTACAGTGCCAATGTGCAATAATGTTGAAAATTTTGGAAAAAGGATCGTCCAGATAATAATAATATTAAAAGGTTCAGTTATATTATTATTACAAACTGCAATGATACATTATTACTACTTTATACTTGAATACTACGTTCAGATAATGAATCTTAGTTAACTGGTTAAAATCTTAGTTAACAATTGCGATTTTTACGTCAGCTCGTGTTCGTCATTTATACTCGTAGTCTAGCAGCGTTCGATCGAAGCAAGCACCTGTATTTACTATTTACGTACGTCCCAATCACTACACACCAGTTTATCAAGTTCGATAAATTCACGTAAAAGGAGACTTATTCATTTACTACAGATACTGATTAATCTTTCAGTCGTAAAATATCAATTTTTTTTTACTATAATAAAATTTTCCAAATTTAATAAATAAAATTTAACCACAGGAATGATGCGTTGTAATGATTTTCATGCATGGATATTATGTGAAGTATTTATCATATTGAATATACTTAACAATTGATACGTCGAGGTGCAAACATCAACAGGCTTTCAGGCAACATATACCATACAACCACAGTTGAATCGTGCATCGTAGATTAAGCGCATGATCATACCAAATACACACAGTCTTGCTCCCGGAAGGAAAACTGAAAACCACTCGGAGAATTTTAGTGTAGCCACGACCGCATCAGCGGATCGGGCGCTGCCCGTTAAGTCTGGAGTGACGGAGTGTGCGTTGCCTATGCGTGAGAAGACTCGTGCGTGCTGAATAGAATAGAGAGTGAAGTAAAAACACCAACATACAATCTGCATCATGCGGTTACAAGACGAGAGGCAAACAGAGGGGTAAAGTAGAAGACGCGAGCAACATCGATGCACATACAGTATTGAGATCGGGCGAGACCGCGGTAGAGGGAGCGAGGAGCGAGACTTACGAGGATCCCTCCGAGCTAGATATGGAGACGAGGCTGGTGGAGCACACCTCGTTCGAGCGCTGGAACGAGGTGACGCCGGCGGCGGGCCCGGAGCGCTTGCGGAGCTTGCTGCCCCAGCCCTCTACGCGACACACGCTCGTCAGTGGCGGACCGGTGGTGTAGCGCCACTACGCAACCCGTCTTCCGGACTGACGGCGTAGTGCCACTACGCCACCCGTCTGCCGGATCATCGGCGTAGCGTCACTATGCTAACGGTCGCCGGAAACGGCGTAGCGCCACTACGCCAAACGTCCGCCAGACAGACGGCGTAGTGCCACTACGCCACCCATCTGCCGCTCACGAGAATGACACATTGACAATACCCGTTTGTTAGTCACAGTTTCTCTATTAATTCTGTATTAAATCAATACCTTCTACTAATCCTGAAATAATTCCCATTGTAAAAATATATATAATAAAATATTCCCATAAAATAAATACAATAACGTAAAGAGACTATCGAGACACCCTAGCCTGTTAGTAACTAAGAAATCCATCTTTAATGATTTAAACCATCGAAACACGTCGAGATCAACAAGTATCTTTAATTGCAGCTGTTTTTACATTTACAAGCAACATTGAACACATAATATCGGTTTAAGCGATTGTACCATGCTTTTGTACATTTTAGTCTATCAGGCTATTAGGGCCTACGTATAGTAAAAACCTAAAATGGCGGGCACGCGTGAGCTACCGCCGCCCCAATGCTGCACTAGCGGTGGTATGCTATTACCGCCCCAGTATGGTATCAGTGGTGGACCGGGAACTAGCGACGCGTCAGTGGTGTCGCCGCCGCCCCTACGCCACTATTGTGTCAATGTCGCCAAACGCCGCGAACCTGTCCTCGTCGTGCTCACTGGAGGCGGAGGAGGCGCGCGACACGCCAGCGCCCCCGCGCAATTCGCCCGGTACCACCTCCTCGCTGCGTTGTACCGTAAACGAATTTTTGCCACGTTTACCGAAACCTAACCTTCTTTTTCGTCCTGTCGATAATTGTACAACAACAAAACTTGAAAATTAATTATGTATATAATTTAAAAGTTAATTATGCTGAGGTTCATCCTCGTTGACTACAGTAAAAAATGTCATCAAAGTGTATGTACCTGTGGCAGACAGTTGTGAAGTGGAGTTACTCTTCTTCCCCATTCCAGGGCCGAAGTAGTCCCGTGGCTCAGCCTTCAGCAACGTGTCGTCCTGCGAGGGCTCCGGCTCGCTGACGCCGCCCAGTGCCGTATCGCTGAGACTGCCATCTTGATAATAATTACATATAAATAATAAATACCTACCTTAATTTGTAACCAATTTTCTGCACAAATTATCTCTTTACGTGAAATACTCTAAACGTAAAATTTGTACAAAAGCAATATCATTAACTAGTGGACGCCCGCAGCTTCGCTCGCGTGGAATTAGACGTAACATAACCTAAATACAAAATTTCATTGAAATA
>DWTT01002261.1:0-10311 GCA_018250895.1 Carterocephalus mandan | reverse complement strand
AAGCTGAAGACCATGGAGGGGAGAGATATGGGCCCGAGGGAGATACATGTGAGCAGTTCCTTAATACCCCTAGTAGGCGGCACAAGGGATTGAGTCAAGGTACGCTTCTCCCGAGCCATGCAACAGCTGGCGGCATTGCTGGAAGCCAAGCTGAAGACCATGGAGGGGAGAGATATGGGCCCGAGGGAGATACATGTGAGCAGTTCCTTAATACCTCTAGTAGGCGGCATAACAGATGAGTGAAGGTACGCTTCTCCCGAGCAATGGAGGAGAGAGAGATGGCTATGAGCACTTCAGCGCTTTAGCATCATACGTGATCGGCCGAATTAGCACTTTTGGCGCGGTCAATATCAATAGGTGACTAGTGGATAACCACTATGAGTATAAACTCATGAACGCTTCCGTACTTCAGAAGGCCATTGAGCCGTCCTCGGTTTTGTTGGTTTTTCACTCATGGAATTGAAAAACAACTGGTGTATACACCCCGGAGAACACACTTCGGAGAAATACTGGCTGATGTTATGTTATGTGTCATGTGTAGTGCTCTGCTCGCGAGATTCCCTTTAGACTCACAATAAATAAATTAAGAATTGGAAAAAAAATTGTAAATTTTTATCCCAACTAAAATATTTGTACTAGGTACCTACCTAATTTAAGTTACTCATTTTCAGTGACTATTACTGTACGTATGTCTGTATGTATGAGAAATAAAATATATTTAAGCCGAATATGAGTATTTGCGAAATAGGCGTTCTAATATTAATCAGCCTTGTTACTTACCTACTTTTCCTGTTGTAGGATCTACTGAAATTGAAAGACACGCAAGTAGAAGATCTACGGTATGAAGCCGCCCGCTTGAGAAAGGCTCACGACGATCTCCTAGCCACTTACGAGGCGAAATTAGCGAAACTTGGAGTACCGCGTGAAGAACTTGGTTTCAAGTATGTACTCTTAAAGTTATACAAGCGAACATCATCACGTTAATTAATTATAAGTTAAGAACATTATCTTTGAATAGCTAGGTTGAACTTTTTAGTTGTTACACAAACAGCGCCATCTCTTAGTATTTTTTGGAACCATGTAGTTATCGCACTCACTTCGATAACTATTAGTCGTGTTAGAACTTTTAAGCAGATATCATGCTAGTTTGTAGTTACCACAGTCCTTTACCGTCGGTATTATTTACAAGCTCAAAGTCGCTCAGCGCGCTATGGAGAGAGCTATGCTCGGTATTTCTCTACGGGACGGGATTTGCAAGGATGACTTCTGTAGACGAACGAAGGTATGTGAGCTATTTTACGAACTGATGTGGCAATGAGCAGGCCACGTCACTTGGCGGACTGATAACCGTTGGCTAATAAAATTCCTCGAGCGGAGACAGGAGACGGAGTAGAAGAATTGGCCGCCCTCAGACGAGGCGGATAGTTGACCTAGAGAAGACAGCGGGAATCTGTTGGATTCAGAGGGCGCAGGATCGGGAGGAGTGGTGACAATTGAGGGAAGCTTATGTCCAGCAGTGGACCCTAAAAGGCTGATGAATGGACTCCCAAAAAATTGGTATACTTCCAATTACTGCCTTCTACACCGATCTCATAAGAAACAGCGCCATCTTTGAATATTTAGTTGAACTTAGTAGATTTAAGGAAACAACGCTATGTTACTAGTTTCATGTATTTTTTAGCCTGTAATCGCACCAACTGCGTCATCTATTGGTCGTATGGTCATGTTAGAACTTCATCATAATTATTATTGTTAGTACTTGATACTTCATTTTTTTTTTATAAGTAAGTTTGAACTTCTTAGTCTACATCTCTACGCCATCTCTTATTCGTTTTTCGAACTAATGTGCTGCCATCTATGTAGTCCTCGATAAACTACAATGTTCCCTTATACAAGTAAGTAGTTTGTATTTATGCCACAAGAGTTCTTTTTTATAAAAAGTTCCAAGTTCACCGCTAGATGGTGTTTTAATATCCAACTGGGTTTGACAAAACAAATTTTATTTTGTACCGTACATAATACAATTAATTAAAAGTAAAATCAGACATGGGTAATTTCATTGTTTTGCTTTTCAGCATAGGACTCCCCCAGTTTTTTTCCATAGCTGTAGATTCTGCGCTTTTCTTCTCCACGTTACTCCTTTTGCTTTTGCTTTTCCTTTGCCCGGAAGACCATTTAGACGATGAAACGGGAAGATGATATCAAGGAGATATGAGGAGTAACCTACTATTTACATAACATTTATTTTAACTGTTGCAGACCCCTGCGAGCGGTGGGTGTGGCAGGGCTGTCGCCTGTGATTGGACAAGGGCCGGCAGGGTTGGTGGTCAAGGAGCAAATTTGAAGAAATTTCATTACCATGAGTTGGGAACGATCAACCCTATTAATATTATGTTTTTGATATAATTAGTTTTTATCATAACTGCCTTGTCATGTAAAGCTGTGCAATATAGAGAAATCAGATTATTTATTTTCTTATTTAAGTCCTAAACTTACCACAACCCTTCTATGTCCCACTGCTGGGCACGGGATAGGAATAAGGCCTTAGTGAGCCGCGCTGATTGGAAGAATTCGTATTCGAGACATTATGAAGGGTTTCCATAAGGAAACCTGTATGCCCGAGAGTTCTTCATAATGTAAACATAAGTTTACAGCCCTGTAACATAAGTTTAACCCTGTAAACATAAGTTTGCAGGGTTACAAATGAGACGCAATTGATACAGGCCAATACAGGGTCCTTTGTTAGGTTAAGCCGCTAAACACACGAGCACTGTAGCGCTTCAACTAGACACTTATATAGAACAGGTAATAAATAAACAACATTCGAAGCCAATAAATTTATTATATTACTAATAACCTCTCCCTTCATATATTTATATACAAAACGATCGTAAGGCATCAGGTCAAATGAATGAATCATATGCTGTAAGATGAAAGTGAATTCAAGTTACGGCGTCATACAAAATGTACCTGGTGATATTATGTGCTGTAACAATAATTATAAAACTAAACAATTATATTCTATATACATATTTTTAATGAACTTCATAACGTTACGGACTGTCAAATAAAGGATCAATTCGTAATTAGAAAGCTGTATAATATGTATACTAAGAAGTATATAAACCATTGAAAGCTAAAAAAATCTTGTCTATGTAAAGTTTGCACGATGGACAGTAGCTAGGAGTATTTGTAGGTATTGCTAATTACCGAATCAATCATATCTACAAATTTTTAACGACCGTGCAATCAAAGTTAAAAAAAAAATAGATGACATGAGTTATTTGTTGCTTTTAATTTCTTCCTTTAAATATATTTTCCAATAAAGTAAATTTTTAAACCTAAATTCTTAAATAATTGCGGTATTAGTAACAGATCTGATAACCTACCAACATAATTTGGGTTTGGTTTGTGTCCATATCTTTAGTGAAAAGAAAAGAAGTAAAAGAAAGTTACCTGCATTTGAAGTTATTTTTTTATCCACACAATATTTCAGACATCAGCATTTCTTTCATTCTTAAAATTGATTGATGATAAAACAATTATGTTATTCTGGTTCGTAATATTCCATAACTCAAACTTCCGAATGACTGAATTTGTTGAGTTAAAACATTATTTTTATTGGGAATAAAAACTTAAAAATAAACTCTAACTTCTTTCATATAATATATCATAATGTTTATAAGTAATAAAAATATTTGAAATTAATAACAAGTAACATGAAAACTTGTAAATAATTAAAGAATATCCACGCTAAAACTTTATTGCCTAAAAAAGGTAACTTCTTGAACAAGAAAGTGTCTAAAACATATTGAAACATGCGCTTTAGCTGTCAATTTACATCTATTATATTTAAGTGTAGTACCATGCCGTCAATAGAATATTTTTAAATTTTTTCAAAGATTTCCATCCAAATTCGGCCAGGCCAGACACATGGATTTATTAACCATACCTACATTAACATACGGTTGTAGCATAAACAAAAAATATTGCAAAATACCTTGTGCCCTTCTACCATCTATATACAATTTAAATTGAAATTCTAATTTGGTATTGGGTATAATTTAAGCAGAAATCTGACATTTTTGAAATTATAAACGACTAGCTTTCCCCGCGGGTTCGCTCGCGTCAAGTCGTTTTTACTTGTTATGAATTACCTCTACTATTCAGGGATGTTTTAATATATAATAAGCATAGCCTTTATCTACGCCAAGGTGCACCAAAGATTACCACTCATCAATATTATATCTTCACCCGCATTTCGGCCGATCATAATCCGAGATATTCTATATGATAATCTAGTAGATTAAAAATCAATCGATAGTTAATTATCGAGGTTTTGTCTATTTCCACGGGAAACGTGCAATTTTCCGGAATAAATGGCTATTTATCCCGGAAAATTGCACGTTGTCATTTCACTACCAAGTCCTACATTACATCAATGCAAAAAATCATTTCGATACATCATTCCATTGTGGAGAAGAAGGAAAAACCAACAAACCAACGAAAAATTGATTTTAAATGATTATTATAGGTTTGTGTCCATTTCCAAAGGAACCGTCCAATTTTCTGGAGTAAAAAGTAGCCTATGTCACTCTCCAGGTCCTACACTACATTTATGGATAATATCCTGTCGATCCATCATTTCGTTGAGGCGGATAAGAAGGACAAACCATACAAATACAATTTATATATAATTAAGGATATAAATTTCATATAAATGCAACTTAACAACATTGTTATGTAGACAACATTCAATTTACAAGTTATGAAAAAAATTATCGTCGCATTATTTTATATTACCTGTATATAAAAAAAAATACAGTAAATATAGGTTTAATTATTATCATGGTTTTCATCAGATAAAAATAAACTAGTTTTTAATATTAATTGTACCTAACAAACCAAAAACCTCAAGCTCAAGGGAATACGCCTGTTATGTTATAATTATATTGTAATTATTGCATAAAATAGAATACAAAAGTACTTACATGTTGGTAAAATAATTTGCTACGCTAAAATTACACGAAATATCCGAACTGCATTTTGCTATATTTAAAACTGTGTTGTGGATAGTCACTGGACAGAGGATTAAAGCGTTAAATATAATAATTATTGTAGTTAAAAGAGTAAATAAATATTAAATGTTATCAATTAGAAATGGCAGTGACGTGTGGCAACTTGAAATACATTAGTCATTTTCTAATAATTACAAATTTTTTATCTACTTTGTAGGATTGCATTTAAAATTAAAATTTCAAATAATTTATTACTTTTATTTAAAACAAGATTTGTAAAATAAGCTTATTTAAATCGAGGGAAAATAATTAGGTTCATAGTTTTGAGTATTTTACAAAGTATCTATTTACTCTTTTATCTTAATTTCATTAATGCCTATATTATTTACAATATTATATAGCAATTTATCACAATCAAGCACAATATAGAAAACGTTATTATTTATAACCAAAACAACGTACTCTTATAAATACTAATAATTATAAACTTTATATACATTTAAGCAAACATTAACGTCATTGTAAAGGTATTTTTTTGTATAAATATAAATAAATAACATTTAACTTAACATAACTTAAATTTGTAAATGTAATTAGTTACTACACAACCAAAATTGTGCCGTTTATAACAAAGAAATAGTTAAAAAATATCAAAAAGTAATTTGACATTAATTACAATGTGATATTGACGAATTGCTTTTCGTAATTAATCTATATTACATGTAGGTATTTATTAATTACCTCAGTGCAAATGCATATTAACAAGTATTTTGTGCATTTTTGTAACATGACATTTACAGCTTTTGTATGTTTATATCAACTCTAAAGCAAGGTATAAAAACATTTAGTCCTGCACATGAGTTTCATGCTAATCCGGTTTTTCGTCCGTAATGAAATTCAGCAAACAAGCAACTTTTAGAACATTATTAAGCACTTATTATTATCATCGAAATAAAATTCGAAATTAATGTTAACCACTGCTGCGAATTTGTTTTCAAAAATATTTAATGTTATTTTATATCAGTTATCACTTATTATAATTATGTATAATGAAATTATACACTCTTATTAAATATATTAATGTTCCAAATATTATAATCTACGTAAATGTGCGTGGGTTATCCTTGCAATATCTAATTTCTTATTTCTGCACAGTCTAAGCGATCTTAAAATATTATTGTATTAAATAAATAGATAATTTACACAATTTTAAGAATCAACATGATTAAGTAATATTTTATTTGTTTAACTGTTGTAAATAAACATCCGTGTAGAAATTATTAAATTAAATTGTCTTTTAAAACAACACATAAAAATAGTTTTGCTACTATAGGATTTTGATAAAGGTTTTCAAAATTTTTAGTACCTAATACGACAATTGCATATACTCGTACGTAAATATCCAATAACGCCAAAATTTACGGTGAATGTGTCCTGTTTATGAAGGTCTTTCTTGAGCGCAATTTCGTTATATCACTTAAAATAATATCTAGTACCATATTCGTAGTAAACACAACAACTGTTTTCTGAACAGGCTTATTATTTTTTGTTAAATTTGAATATTAAAAAATAAAATAAAAAATAGGATTTTTTCGCAATGCCTCTCGGTTTAAATCTAGAGTAGTAGCAATATTCACAAGCCTTTTCTTTAATACACATATTTTATTAAGATAAGATAAAGCCCATTTGACGGCTAGTCAGTGTCACCGATCAAACCATTTTTAGAATAATTCGCTTTTTTGCTTTTGATTTAAAAATTACATAATTCACATTAAAAAAAATTTAAACTGATAAAATCAAATTAATACTAATGTTTTTTTACCGTTTCTATTTTCACTGTTTTTAATATGTCGAGTATTTCAGAATAAAAAAAAAACTTATTATGTATTTTTCATTTGTTCAGAAAAAAATGTAAATAATATATTGATTGATTAACTTGTATTGTGAAACAAATGTTAGTCAAACGGAAATTAAATTACTTTTACTCAATAATTGTTCGCAAATATAGGCATGTTCGCAAATATTTTAATTTATTTTGTCATGAATATATTACATACTATGTGACATTTTTCCATTTTATTTTATCTCTTAGATACCTACTGACTAAATATTTTTTTAATATTGTTCACTTATGTACTCTATTGTTGGTAAGTACCTTCTTTTAAAATTCAAGGGTCTTTAAATATTCTTGTATTTTTTAAATTGTATTGTCAGGCGTAGGTATTGCTTCATTCTGACTGTGTGCTTTTCTTAAATACTTTGTATTTTTTAATAATACAGTTGTACTGCGCATAAATTAACTCGCCCTTACTTATATAATATAAGCCATGTCAATTTCATAACATAGTTTGAATGAATTCACAGCCGAGCAAATATGTAGTCTTAGGTAATTGTCGTTTGTGTCAAGGAAAAACAAATAAAATACATTTTGAAGTAGGAGAATGAAACTGAAGAGAAGAAGTTAAATTCTGTCAATTTAACTAGATTAGACACAAAAATTGGGAAAATAGGAAATAATTTTAATAAACAATTTTATTGTTAATGTTAAATTTAATGGCTTCATTCGTAGCTCAATATTTCAAATCATAATTTTCCTCCCCACGGAGTTGTGCTAAAGTGTTGGGAGATGAAAATGTAACCCCAAAAGCCAATTTTTTGCGGCTTTCAACAAAGCTATAGTGACAATAGCAAATATAGTACATAGCCATGACAGTTCAATTTTGCTGGACTAAAAAACTTTCCACAAAACCTTATTCTTCAATTCCATGCTATTATACAATCGCTATACATTTAAAAATAATGCAAAAATGTTACCTAATCAAGTGATTCGTTAGTCGCAGTACAAAAAGTAGCAAGACTGTTCGGGTAAATAACATTAGAAACGTCAATTATTTCTATTTCGGTGTCTCGGATCGGAACGTAAAGGACATTGTGTATCGATGAATTTTTAAAAAGTTTCAGCACGGGACGGAAATCAATACCGACTACAACGGTATGACAGGGACGATTTGGTTCGACATGATTCCGATGCTTGCGTGATCTTATTAGCTAGCCTTAATATTTTGATGGACTGCGTCAGTGGACTCGTGATGATATCTATAAAGGAACCGTTACGTGTTCGAAAATTAGCTCTTTTATAAAACCCTTATCTGAACTTGAGTTTCAGATATTCCAAAATAAATGGGCCAGTGTGCACGCTATCAGGCGGATATAATGGACAGTGGATAGAGGACCGTTACGCGTTGACCCGTTTTGAGGAGGGTTTGTATGTTATTTTACTACCCATATTTACTAATTATGGTATTATTGAAGCATATTCTCGGTAGCATATTTATTTTCATCAGTATTATCATTTATATTTCAACCAACACCCATTGAATTCAAATAATATTTTAAAAAATCTAGATAGACATTATAATATAATTCAATGGTTTAAATCAAAAATTAACAGATAATTTTATAACATTTTATATGCACAAATTTTTAATTTTCTGTTTTGTTCAAACCAATAATTTTCTATTATTTGGTTATACCTACTTAATGTTTTCCAACTATATGACAATGGAATTCTACGTTGCATCTGAAATTAATTAAGTTTACGGTTGTATAAACTATTTTTGCTAATTATAATGATATCTCGACTTGTAAGTACTGATGAATGTTTTGGTATGTTTTCATTATATTTTATTCAAATACTAAATATTTTTTGCATACATTTTACACCTTTCCATCTAATTAATGAATTCTATCTCCAAATGCAATTATAAACTATTGCTCCATTAACTAACAATAAATAATTTATGACTTTTTATTATTATTTAAACCAGCTTGCATCTTGCAGTTATCATAGTTAACGCTTTACTATAATATTAGGTTTTAGCACGCGTGCATATTTGACACCAATTAGCATTCGAGCGTATGTAAATCATTCAAGTACTTTACGAGATAAAAATCTTTTTTATACCTAGCAATACGTTTATCGTGACAATATTCTCTATTACAAATATCATAAAAATCCGTAGATTTGAGCAATATTATTACCAAAAACTTTTACAAGTAAATCTATTTCAACTGCATTCAAATTTATAATAATATCTTTGAACACACGAGCACTCACCGATGCTTAGAATAATTGGTTGGACGTTTTTAATTGTTATTTTTTATAACAACTTTCATTGAAAGTTTGATTATATTTTATGGTAGGTACTGTTGGAAATTATTACAGATAAATTAGTTAAAATGATGACGATTCACTTTCAACTTAAGTACATGAAACTTAATACCCAATAAGTTTCATTTACTCAAAATATACCACATAATAATACTAGAAAAATAAGTGATAACCAAAACACAAGCGAATTTACAAGAAGTCACTCAAATGTCATAACATTAAGCGAGCAAGGAATCATATTCATCACTCAACAACATTTAGAAATAGAAAATATAATTTGTCACGACAAAACTTGCAAAATGTTTTTTTTTATTTTCACAACACATTATAAAAATTTCGGCTCCTCGAGCCTGGATTCGCATAGATCGTCTTTTATTACTCATTTTTTTTTCATTAGCTTATCCTACATATTCACGACCATTTTAAAGCAAAAAAGCTTCATAACCACGTGTAGCAAAAATCCTCTTAAATGTTCATTTCGAACTGTTCACCTCATTTCGTGGTGCACTCTGTAGCCGATGTTTCTTCAGGAGCCCTGTCATCTGTAAAGAAAATACAATTATTCATACTTTATAGATTTAAGGTAAAGCTGCAAATATTTAAATGTAGATATATAATGGTAACATGACGACATGACTAGAACTCTTTAATTAGTGAAGCAAGTGTGTTTCAAATAAAATTTTATTAACTGACAACATTATGTATCTATTCAAAAAATGTTATTATTTAATAATTTTTAATAATCTTGTTAGATTCCGTCTCTCATCAATGTTAATACTTGCAGCTAATAATCAAATATAGAAACAAAATAAGGTATTGTATCACTATAATTTTTAAAAAAAGCTCTCCGTTATTTGCTTGTGAATCAAGTAAACATCACGAGTTACAAGAATCCAACTTTTATAATTTAGTCTCGATGCAAGAATTCTGCTTTTGGAAACACGAAGCTTGCACGTTCTGTGTAAGTACGAGAAAAGTGAAAACTAACAGTAACGTCTTTAATGTAATTCATTATAAAACTAGCGTCAATGTGCGAAGCGTAGCGTAGCGTAGCGTCCATAGCCCAATGGCTCGCGTCGATTCAATGTGATCGAAAGAGTTAAGCAACGACGGGCGCGGTCG
>DWTT01002260.1:0-10311 GCA_018250895.1 Carterocephalus mandan | reverse complement strand
AAATTGGTCCAGGCGTTGTTGAGTTATGCGCTTACCAACACATTTTGCGATTCATTTTTATTATATAGAAGATATAATTACGTTATGTTCTATTCTTAAGCGAACTAATTTTATTGTGTTTAGTTGAAGTGATGTGCTCACATGAATATTGTTCTCCAAATACCTACTAATATTTGCAGCACATTTGTGACTACGTATTTGCGATATTAGTGCGACGCAAGCATTGATTAAACTGTAAATAAAAATTTGATCTGACAGTTTGTTGCAGATATATAGCCAGTGCCTTCCATATTCAAAATTATCTATTTAAAACACGAAATTTTCTGTAATTTATTCCTCAAATAATTAAAAAGTAGTATATTAAACATGACCACACATTCTCATAAAATAATGTAAATTAAATTAATATCTTGCATGCTGACCTACCGCAGCAGTGTCTGTGGGGGAGACCCGTGCCCAGCAGTGGGACGTCTATGGGTCGCAGTGAAATTAACATCTTATCGCATGGCATTTGGAAATGGTCTTTCTAAATGCCTAACGATCTACCATTTCAACAGTTTGACCGCAATCGCGGCCCATGCATTTCAAGCCTCGGTCTCAAACCGCGGTGAGTGCGCGTAGCACCCGCCGTAGCCTGTTGAACGCCGTAGCCGCTACGCCGTAGTCAGTTATCTGCAGCCGCCCGACGCTTCCGCTCGTAGCCGAAGCTCCGTCAACTCAGTTCTCGGCGCCCGTTCTCGGTTCTCGGGATAGTTTCTCGGTGCAGTTCTCGGGAATTTGACTAGTTCAGGATGAAAGTCTCACCTTAGGATTTTCAGTGATAGTTCAGTTCAGTTATGAATTTTTTTTTTCAAACTTTGAGAGCTGGTGAGTTTTTTTTTACATTTTCACGAACGAAAAATTTATTTAGTTTTAATTTTATTAAGTAAAGAAAATAGCAGTATAAGAATAAATGAAATATATTTGTATTGCTGCGCATTTTATAAAGTATCTACACAGTAAGTTTAGGTTTTAAGTGAGTAGTAGAAAGTTAATAAACGAATAATAAAATTAAAATTAAATGTATACAACAAAGTTAAGTTCAAAATTAAACCTCATGAAACTGAAAGAAATAATTATAGTTTCGTTAAGCCATGTAAATTTTATGTCAGATAACCAAATATAATTTTGATAAGAAGGAGTTTTAAGTATATTTTATGTATTTTATGATTTTTAACATACAAAGCCGAATTTGGCCAAGGTCTCTGATGTATCCCTTTTGACTCGTAGCTCGTATCAAGCCAACCTGTTTATATTACCTTCGCGTAAAGCGCTATAGATATCATTGGAACTTCTGAATCAATTTTAAAAATGTGGAAAATTCCCTATGAGCACGGACTACATACTACTCTATGCTATGAGCAAGTACAATATAAGCTGGTAACGATAGAACACAAAAAGTCTAAATATTTTCGGAGAAATACGTGGATAAACACAAAGAAAATTTATACATTTAAACTCCATAAACTTAACATTTTTTATTTTTCGTTTGTTTGAAAGCAGTAATGAATTATAATGTTGCAGTTCCAATTAATATAAGCTCATTCACCGCTGGGTTCAGAAGGCACCGGATCGAGAGGAGTGGCACCGATTAAGGGAGGCCTATGTCCAGCAGTGGACTTTAAAAGGCTGGATGATAGATGAATGGAAACGGTGACGAACTCGTCTCTCACACGAGCGATTCGGGTTCAAATCAAAGCGGCACGCATCAATGACTTTTCTAAATTATGTACGATTTAAATTAAATGTCACCTGCTGTAAAGGCGAAGGAAACATCGTGAGGAAACCTGCATACTTGAGAGTTCTCGAGAGTGGAACAGTGAAAGAGTCGTGGCGTTTATTCTTATCGTCTCATACTGCCTGGACACTCTTGGTGCTCAGACAACACTAACTCTTACTCTGTGATTGGCTCCAAACGAAAGAAAGTTTCGAAACGCTTACTTGTCTAAAGCTCCGGTCGCATCGTAACTACATATTTTTTTACGTTTGTCACAGATGTCATAACGTCGGTATAGCGCTTGTGGTCACACTGCCTGATATCGATAGAGCTTTAGATATCTATAGATAGTTTAACGGCTGAAATTTATGGACTAAAGGTCTCATTGGTCTGAGGTTCGTCCCAAAACGCTGTCTATCGATAGATTTGCATGCTAGATATATTGGACACGTTTTATATGGAGCTAATGTCAAATGTCTATCTCTGATTGCCAAATCTAAGCATATCGTCACTACCCTTTCATTGTCCCACTGTTGGGCTCGGGTCTCCTCTCAGAATGGGAGGGATTAGTCCACCACGCTGGCTAAGTGCGGATTAGCAGACTTCGCATACCTTCGAGAACGTTGTGATGAACTCTCAGGCATGCAGGTTTCCTCACGATGTGTCCTTCACCGTTATAGCAAGTGACATTTAATTTCTTCTTCTTCTTAAGAAGCATATATACTCGTATGTTATTAATTGATTGACAAATCTATTCATAGATTGATAATTAATTTTCAGCTTAAAGCGATCTCTGTCTAAGCCGGTCTTAAAACAAAACTTAATTTCTCGGGCGCGTCCCTGCTCAGAGAACACGTAACGTCGTCAAGTCATTTCAGGGCAGAGGCCTTCGGTCTGCCATAAAACAAAAACATCATCTAAGTCAGTTTAAAAGCGAAGAAGACTATCGTTTTATTTTTTTATTTTTTAAACAGTCGAACTAGAAACTGCTCTTTTTTCGAGGCTCCTACTAACAATTACTATCCACTATTATTAAAACCAACTATCACTAACAGTCTCCAGTCCTCATACCCACTAACGAACTGACCAACTAATTTTCTTAACTCACTCCATTAATTGGTCTAACCATTTGAGTACCTATTTGAGTCTTGATCAAAGACAGTCACATTGGTCATGGGCGGCAGCAGATGGGTGGTGCTGAAAGCTAATTTGCTATCTACATCCATAAAAAAAATTCTTTACCGTACATTGGTAGCATTGGTGTAGAAATGCTACGAAATATTTTAATGTTTGTCTACAGGGGCAGGCCTGTTCATTGTAATGAAATTCTTACTTGCATATATCAGGTAATTTGGTTGCAATGTGCTCATGGAGAAGGAAAGGAGAGAATGTGCTCTTCCCTCAAGACTGAGATGGAATGCTCGTTAATTAACATTACCTGCGCTGTTCGAGAGTTAAGGCGTTTTCACATTACAAGCAGCGAAAGCAGTTATAGTTACTTTAGTGGCTGAATTTAGACGTCTATCTCTAAAGGGTCAAAGTCAAAGTCAAAGTCAAATAATTTATTTCGCTATGAGGTGATTGGACACGCATAGCGAATGTCTAGGTAACTACAAACTACTTAAAGAAATGAGATATAATGCTATTCTAAATAGATTTGTTTTTTAGTCTGCTCCCGTCTATTATACCGTCACATATACTGAACAAAACTTATGTAAAGAGACTGGGATTGTAGCAGAGGATGTTTGAACATTAGTATCCAATTTTAGCTCTGGACCTCCTGCTAAATTCTCTGTGGGTGAGATCCGTGCCCAGCAATGGGAACTTTCACACCTTGTTAGTTGCTTTTATGGTCCTGTAATGGCGAGCAGTGGATGGCTGGCATGGGACTAATGTAAGATAGCAAACGAGGCGAAACGAGCTTGCAGCACCACCCATCCGCTGCCACCCATGACAACTGTGACTGACTTTGAACAAGACTCAATAGGGACTAGGTTGGTTACTCCAGTAGTTAGAGAGATTTAATAAGAACATCAGTTTGTTAGTTCGTTAGTATGCACAAGGACTAGAACAGGGAATGTTAGTTATAGACCAGTTAGTTGGTGTAAGAAATAGACCAGTTAGTAATTTTTAGTAAATGTCTCGTTCCAAGTCAGTCACACGTGCGTTGCTACCCTACCAACCAAGATGGTCGCCTTTTAAGAAGTGTAACCGAAAATCACATCGTACTAACCAGACCATAATTGCTTTAATAACAATTATTACACGGTAGGAATGGTGATAAGTACCGTACCGGGCGGTGGAACTGTGGTGGGGTTACTTTACCGTGGCATGCATAAAGACGTAGTCACTTAAAAAACTGTCGGTTCCTGTGGGATAAGCTCGAGCAAATTCTCGTTGTAAAAACTTACACGATCGCCGCATATTCAAAAGACCAGTGAAGGCTGTACGACTTATGAATATTATTATGGATGGATGACTTATGTAAATAAAGTTATTCATGATAGAATTGGCCCATGAATATTTCAGCGATATGGACCCAGTTTTTATGTTAATTTCAACACGTGGTCGGATTTGAGCCACATTATTGGTTTTATGCCATATTTAAATCTGAAAAATATGAATGAACTAGTGGACGCCCGCAGCTTCGCTCACACGCAGACATAACAGTAGTTTAGTTTAGATCTAGTAATATTATATAGCCTATGTCATTCAGTGAAGATCCAGCTTTCTAATGGTGAAAGAATTTTTGAAATCGGTCCAGTAGTTTTTGTGTGAAAACATTACAAACAAATGTTTCCTCTTTATAATATTAGGATAGATTACAGGCAATACTGCGCAAGTTTTCCCAATTTGAAGTAAAAATAACTTTAATTTAAATTTTGGTAGTTGATCGCAAGAGTGGTTGTTAAACCAGAGGTCTTGTTTGGGCAAAATATTATTGGGTTATTCTAACTTGGAATTCTCAGCAGCAGATCGGAGTCTGGATCTGTAGCCGTATGGCAATAGGCTTACCACTTTATGACATGAGCCCTAAACATAATTGGTCAAAAGCGTGATGCAAAGTTATGCAACTAAATAAAAATGAAAACCACGCATTATATTTTTCCCATCCAAAAATCGCGCCTGAAGAAGTTTACTGATGGTCATTATAATTTTTATTAATAGGTATCGTCGATACCCTTGGCTCAATGTTGAACATACTATACGAAGAAGTAGGTTTAGAATCTCATGCTTTTCTGCGACCCATTGACGTCCCACTGCTGGGCACGGGTCTCCTCCACAGACACAGTTGCGGGAGATCTAGAGCATACTCCACCACGCTGCTCCAATGCGGATTCTGTTAGTGGCCAACCCAGTGTCGAATGTTCTTAAGCCACCCGAAGGACTTCGACAAGGTTTAACGACTGTTTCCACCATTGAAATCAACCGGGACCGACGGCTTTACGTGCCCCCCGTAGCGCGGTGAATGAAATGAATGAAATGAAATTTCAGCCAAATTAACAAATTTTCAGCCACTTGTTTTCAATGGAACGTGCGTTATCTCAGAGTTCACCCTAATGATCAATACGTAGGCTTGTCGACCTCAGTAGTTAGTACCAGTGAATTAAAGACAGGAATTAGCTTCTGATATAATTTATAGTATGTACAAGAAACTTCGACCAGTTCTGGGCATTTAAGTGTGGGTTGTGTGTAGTTGGATTGCATTATTTTATATTTAACCAGTGGACGCCTGCAGCTTCGCGTGTGGAATTAGACTTAACAATAGTTTCGTTTACACCTAGTAATATTATATAGCCTACGTTACTCAGTGAAGATGCAGCTTTCTAATGGTGAAAGAATTGCGAATCTCTTTGAATGAAACGCTTGTGATATTTGCGACAACTTAGTACAAACATTTTTAATAAGTGCTTGATATTATTTAGTAAGAGCATATTATTCTGTGGTAAGAGTTGCGGCGGGCACAGACTACCACGAGAGATGGTTGCCTCTAGCTAACTAGTAGTAAGTAGTAGTTATAAAATGCCCATCTATTTTAAAATGCCCCATTCATGGTTCAAATTAAACTAACAGATGTCCAGACAACAGGTTAGTATCCAAATGGTAAGGAGTATACAATATACGTATTTTCCTTTTCTGATTTTTTCCAGCTGAAAAATATATTTTAAAAAAAAAGTAAAAAAATAAAAGTGTGGAAAGTTTCACTTCCTACATTTTTATTCTAAGCAAAGTTAAACCTTAACAAGTAACAAATTACGTCTCCATGACCACTTAGCATACATCTGCACGTAAATTTAGGTCAAGTGGAACCGCGAGATCATCTCTAGTGTCATAATGAGACTAATTTATTCACATGACACATTGACGAGTTTAAATAAAAATGCAATTTTTAGTTATGGTAGAAGCCTTTTTTTTTTGTTGTCGAGGGGGAAACCTTCAAAAGGTACCCGGTGCCTGTGGGAGCAACACAGGGTTATGTGGGATTTTTACCGCACTAAAATCCCCCCGGTGGCCTTCCTCGGCGCTATGTGGAGGACTCCGGGATCTCCGGGAGTCCTTTTAGCGCGGTGCCCTTCATTTGGGCTCTGCTTGGGAGGTACTGCCCTATCCCTAATCTGCCCTTGTTACGACGGTATGCGGCCACACATACCGTCGTCCTTCTCGGGGCTACTGGTGGTTTGAGCTCCCACTCTAGCCGCCCGTAACACCGAAAGCCCCCTTTGGTAGAAGCCTACATACCAGTACGTGGCCTGGTACGTACTATAGGCTATAAATAAATACTCACACCCCGCGGTAGGCGGTCTGTATTGCGGATTACGGACACAGAAAACACCATTCACACCAGTATTTTTTTTTTATGAACTCTCAAGAGTTCATCATAATGTTTTCGACTGTGCCCATAAGTACCCGCTCATTAAGAGAGGAGACCTGTGCCCAACAGTGGGACAAAAAAGGATTATGGTGCTGGTACTGAATAAAATAAAGTTTCGCTCGTAACTGCATTAATGAATCAAAGCGTCATTTTAAAGGTTGTAGACCTGCAAGGTTCTTTGTTCCGTAGACGGATGAAAAATATTCGGATTTGTGGTTCCTTACGTAAAATTTTTGAACCCTGTTGATGTATTTTTTTTAATAAGTTTGTCTTCCTTATGGATTTGTGATACCAAACGAACGGCCATGACATGTGTGACAAACTTTGAACAGAGCTGACCTGAAACTAATATAACTATAGTAAGTGGACCTATAGTAAAGAGGACTATCTTCCGGTGTCTTTCATGAGTCCTGTTCAAAGTATAATATAGCGATGACTGGGGCTAGAAACACAGTATACCTATATCCTATATCCGGCGTCCAGCGAAAAACATAAGTAAAGCTTTAAGACATAAGCGAGAAGCAAGATTTTTGTTTTGTGTCACTGTCTTGATTATAGAGATTCGGTTCAATATTTACGCTTTCCCAGTTAAATACGAAATGTCCCCATTCTAAAATAGCCACTAGAACCCGAAACAGTGTGAGAAACCTCCGTTTGAAATACATTTTAATTAAAGTGGATCCGTCACATTTTATTATTCCGTTTCCAATCAGGAAAAAAGAGCGTGAAGAGGTTTTTGTTTCAGGATTAACAATAGGTATTGAAATATTCTGAGTTTCTAAAGATCTGATAAATATTAGAAAACTCGTTCGAGATTGTATTGCTTAAAGCGAAATGTCCGTAAATGAGTAGTTAGAACTACAGCCAAGCAACGAATAAACGTTAACTATATTTTGTTATAATGTCTTCCAAAGCATGTAAGAAATTTTGCCATTAGCGGTCTCCCATGAAACTGATCGGGTTATAATTTTTCAACCCGTGCCTGCTTACTTACTAATTTATTGGTATATTTTTTGCGTATAATGTCTGCCTATCTGCACTTGGCCATCGTGGTGAATGAAGAGAGCTTCACGGACGGGAGGACTCCCGTCCTTATTGATTTTTTATTAGCCTATAAAGGCTAATTATTCCAAAAAAAATTTTTTTTCCCCTTGAACTATTATTTCCAAAATATAAATTTTGGAAATAATAGTTCAAAAGTGGACCACTAAGTATAATATGATCTTGACGTTATTGAAAAACGAATTCAGCAAAGAATATTCTTATTAAGTACCTTTGATATACAGTACCCAAAAACATTTGTTCCGGCTCACGGTTTAACGATTGGTCGAAGTGGAAAGAAGAATTCTCGTAATGTTCAAGATAAATTGCTATCGGGCGAGCGCTGCGGTCGATGTGGTGACGGCTTTTGCTCAATCACATGCCGTGCAAAGTACTTTTATAGATGAATAAAAACCTTTATTTTGTCTCATATTATACAGTAATATTATTTTTACAAGCAATCTGAACAAGCGTAATAATTAAAGACAAAAAACTTCGTTCAGCCTGTGAAAGCGTTACAGCGAGAATCACAGCTGATGATTTTCAGAGTAGACCCTTTTTAAAAGCTTTTATTTAACTTCACTCGTATGTATGTATGTAGGTATGTATGTCCTGGAATCTTGCAATCAATATTTCATCCACTTTGAAATTTGGCACACATATTTGGTTCCGATGACAATGCACGAAAATAAAATAAAAAGTTATAAAAACTTTTTTTTTTTACAAATAACAGTATAATTTCATTACGTGAAATAAACAAGTGGTATCAGTTTTCTATTAAGAGATGAAAAAAAACGAATACAACATTTTGTATTAGTCCTTATTCTTAAGCCTCCATTTGTGTGTCTCATGAACCATCATAACACGTTTTAAAATAAGGAGGGTATAATACAAAAAAAAACATGTGTATATTTATGCGAGGATTTTCGAAATAAAGAACCCAAGTCACATACGATTTTTTGTTACTAGTACAGCTTGGATCTCATGCATACTGTACGTGATACTTGATTGAAATCGTAGTCTAGGGGTGAGCGATATTTCACGTCACTAGTTTCAGTAACTAGCTACGCGGCATGTAAATGAATCACTAGTTTCACGTCAAACGCTTAACGATTTATGTAAAGTGCTATTTTCTTCACTATAATACCAGGTCTATCCCCGGTGTGTTTGTGAGTAGGTATAGGTAGCAACTATGTGGCATGTACTTAATCAAATCACTAGTTTCACTTCATTACTGATTTATGTAAACGTTATTTTCTTCATTACAATGTTATGTCTACATGTCTATTACCGGCATTCACTACGAGTATAATGTGCGCAGGATTTTTATAATAATCACAGCTTTTAGTAATTATCAATCAGATATTGTTAATAATATACATATAAATTCACCATGTAGAATTAATGCACTCGTTGCTAAGCCTAAATTGAGTATGAAGGGAAGTTAATAGTGTGTCAATTATTATTACGTTATTCATGTAACTATAAAGCTATAAAAGCTACCTAAGTAACTGTATAAGTATTTTGTAACCTGTTTGAACTAAACCAAATAGCAACTAAAATAACTAGTTTCAAAACTAGTAACTAGTTACGTGAAGTGCGTCTTCACGTAACTAGTTACGTTTCGTTTCGCGAAAATTATCTCTCAACCCTGATTCGCTGTATTTATTTGGACAGATTCACATTTCAAGGATTCACATTTTATTGCAGAGATGTCACTGTAGCATTGTTATTTTTTGTACATCGCCATTATTGGAGTTCCGTTGTTATCTGGAGCTCTTGTATTGTTTTCATCTGTATTACCCTAACTCCTGTTCGCGGCTTAGACTCCTAGTAGAAATGCTAATAGTACGCGAACTCCTTTGAGCCGAACGAATATATCGCCACAGATACTCGTACAAGCAACAGGCAACAAGCGACTATCACATATCATGATTATTTCTTGGAAATCTGTATTATATATTTTACTTTAATCCTTTAGAGATCTTCTTTGAGATCAACGTGATGTTTTAAGCGGAAATGTTTATATTATGGGGATATTGAATCTAAGGAAGAAGCAACATCTTCATCATAAATTCACAACCCATCGTAGGCACACTAGTGGCAGAAATTCATCGCTACCGCATGGGCATGAACCCGTGAATTGACAACGTACCCTCCGAATCATGGCACTTTGAGCAATCGTTCCCGGTTAATCATCATCATCATCATCATCATCATCATCTTCATCATCATCATCATCATCATCATCATCATCACAACCCTTTCTTAGTCTCACTGATTTTCCCGGTTAATGTCAATATAAGCCTTCTCAAAGAGCACAACTGACACTGGGTTGGCTACTAATATCTACAGCCATTCGCATTGAAGCAGCGTGGTAGAATAAGCTCTACACTAGACTATTTAATTATTTATTTATTCTTCCACTAGTGGACGCCGGCAGTTTCGGTCGTGTGGGATTAAACATAACTTAGTCCACCACGCTGGCCAAGTGCGGATTGGAAACTTCACATAGCAAGTGACATTTATTAAATCGCACATAACTTAGAAAAGTCATTGTTAGGTGCCGCTTGGGTTTGAACCCGGGCCGCTCGAGTGAGAGGCGAGTCGATAGCCACTGGGCTATCACCCCTTGTGAATG
>DWTT01002259.1:0-10312 GCA_018250895.1 Carterocephalus mandan | reverse complement strand
GAAGACCTTCGGGTGGCTTGAGAACATTCGACACTGGGTTGGCCACTAACCCCTCCACCAATCCGCAGCGTGGTGGACCTCCCGCAGCTATGGTCTGTGGGTGAGACCCGGATTATAGGATGATAAGTATAGTTTTTGTGAATGGCAAGCAACACCAAAGATAACCAATTATAAAAATCTACCTTTACCCGCAGTTTAGCCGATCATAACCCGAGATAGCCATTGGTAGTAGGTAGGTACCTACAATGTAATTTCATTAGAATAATCCAGTTAATTTCACTGGCCCTCAAAAGCTCGCTAAACAGAGTCATTAAGTAATATCGAATTAAAATTAAGATCCGAGGAAGACAAGTCGCAAACAGTTCTTTTATCGTTAACAGTTCTTTTATCGTTCTTGAGAATTTCTTTCCGCTTTGTTTGCCTACCGTGCTAATCCTATAAGTTATAATAATATGACAATGAAGTAATGAGACTTTTAAATTAAGATGATTTAGATTTATGAGACTTTAATTAATTTATGAGACCAATACCTACTAATATTATAAAGAGGAAACATTTGTTTGTAATGTTTCCACTCAAAACTACTGGACCGATTTCAAAAATTCTTTCACCATTAGAAAGCTGCATCTCCACTGTGTGATATAGGCTATATAATATTACTAGATGTAAACGAAACTATTGTTATGTCTAATTCCACGCGAGCGAAGCTGCGGGCGTCCACTAGTCTATAATAAATAATTAGTGAAAAATACAGACAAACAAATTAAATACTAAAAGATTAAATTAAATTCAAAACAAAACTGAATTAATTTTTCAAATTGTATGAATTAAAATGTGGAAAAAGAACAAAGGCATCAAACAATAGATTCGAATCGGCAAAATTGTGATTTATAAAGGGAATAAATCGAACTCGAAACGAAAATAAATCCCCTCTAACAAGAAAAATTCATTTATAATGACCAAAGGTTACCCCCTAAGGGTCTAACTTCTCGATTCCAACCCTCAGCGCGTAGTAATTGGGGACCACTAAATTGTTTCAGATCTTACTTACACGTTCCCGGCGAAAATAAATTACAGTCCATTCGTAGCGAGTGCTCTTAAAAGCTCTACTGTATACTATTTTTACGGTCGAATAAGTGATAACTGCGCATCTTATTTTCGCCATTATGTACCGACATAGCCGCGCGTTATCTTTGATTATATACCCGTCTGATATTTATTTATCTGCAGACTCTGGGTCTCCAAATAAATAAATATAGACGTAGACGTATCTAGGAGTAAACGAGCATTCAGTTTCACCTATTCACTAACTTGTACTATTATTCTGTGCTACAGGGCAAAGAAACCGGAAGTGTTAGCACAGTTACTAATAAATTCTTAAAGGGAGTTTATTCGTTGGTCTAGTGGTCCTAAACGCGACTGTTAAGCCTGCCACCTGTCTATCTCTTCGGGGAAATAGAGGCGTGATGTTACGTTATATTATGTAAAATTAATCTAGTCAAAAGTAATTTCATTCTTTGCTTGATGCTGCCATTAAGTTAATGCAGTAACTGATGATGAAACAGAAAATGAATGCGGCGATAGTATCGTACCCGAGCGAATCTCATACAGGTTCTACCACCTAAAAACGGCTTGGGATATTACGCCTCAATCCTGAGAAGTGGCAGCTAAAATAAAAATAATTTCAATGTAACCAAACTTTCCTGAACAAAATTGTATGATCCATTGTTGTTCAGAAATATTTCGACTTTCAACGGTTTCGGCGGGAAAGTTTCCCCGCCTCTGTAGCAACCGTTCGTGACAAATTATACAACACAATGTTACCACAGTCTGATTTACTCCCTGTTTGATTTATGGAACGCGCGTTGTCTGTGCCTAGTGTAGTAATAATAGTGACGTAGCTACATATATTTTTGCTCGATAACAATATTTTTCCGTCGATGAAAAGACAGATGACGGATGTACTAATTGAGTTTTAATTATATTCCCACGGTGAGTTGTGCTCGCGACCTGTTGGAAGCCGCCCTTAGATTATCTCCCACTACCTCCATTCTAAATTAATCAATCGACCAGGTAAAATGCTTCTGCGTGGGTCACGACTCATCTCGTGCGGCAGTGGGCTGCGCGGACCAGCGTATCTACATATATAGTCTACACAACGGCCAGCTGCTACGGACGCTGGCTGCAGCGCACGACCTCGCCGCGCTGGCTATCGCTGACAAGGACCATTTCTTACTGGCCGCTGGTGAGTTGGATTCTTCTGTGATCGAAGCTAAATACACAAAGAATTTGTATTTGAGTACCTCTGATATCTAATAACTTCAAAACTGACCATTACTTACATGTATCCTGCACGATTAGATGCCGTGGCCACATTATCGACGAATATTCCCATCATCGCGATAAATGTTGCTAGGTAGTTCGTCGAATCGCGAATTGTGTTCCGGCGAACACGAATGCTTCGCGCATCAAAGGGTTTTGTCGCGACATGAGTGGCTACACTTCTACGTTGTTTTTATCGCGACAACGCGACACGAATATTCGCACAACAATGTAACTCGAGCATAATGACTGCTCATTATTTTTAACATATTATTATATTCTAATGTTTAATTTTTCACTAATTGTTTTATTTCTCAAGAGATACTTTTCAACAAATTCGTCAAAGTTTTATCCATTGAAATACTACATTTCTATCTTATTAATATCAAATAAATTAAACAACTACGCATCACTAAAACCAGCAATAAACATCAAACAAATACCACTTTTGTCACAAGCTCGGTTCATCGTATTTAGTAAAATTGTTTAAGGTAAATTAGTCGGAACGTTTTCAAAAGCCGCGATTAATGATTGTAGGTGGGAACAGGGTGACGATTTATTCGTTCCACACCGAGGACAACTTGACGAATTTCAGGCCCACCAAGCAATTGAAGAGGCGGCAGACCAAATCGACCACGAACATCACTTTGCTACAGGTAAATTGTATTACCCTTTCGGCTCTAACTTTGAATTGATAAACTGGAAGGCATAGTTGTACGAAGATGAATCGATTCTTGCGATGTTGTTCTGATATTTGCCTTTACTTTTGAGTTTTACAGTTTAATGTTTAGTAAACAAATTGGAGGTACAGGATTAGAGAAGGGAGGCTTAGGAATCTACTTATACGGCACAAGCGTGATTATTTAATGGTGTTAATTGACCCCTCTATGCCCAGCAGTAGGCCCGAAAATTTAAACGGATTGATGGATGTATGGCAAGTTAAATGTGTTAATAAATATAATAAATAAATAATAAATATCTTGGACATTCTCAGACAGGGCTATCTGACCCCAAAGTTGGCGCGAGCCTGTAATATGAGTGTCAGAGACAGATATACAAACATAGATATTTTAAATACATACTTAACAGAACAAATACAAGTGTTCGTCACACGAATATTTGTCCTGAGTGGGTTTCGAACCCACGATCCCTGGCGGAACAGACAGGGTCACTACCGATTGCTCCAATGGGCCTGTCATATACCTACCATTAAACTTTAAACTTGAATTAGGTTACCCAGTTGTGAAACCATATTTTATTATTATTCTTTATTTATTTCCCAATAGGCAGAGCAAAGCGAACTGATACCAATAAGCTGTCTCGAGGTCTCCCGCGACGGCCAGCTAGCCGCGAGTGGTTGCGCGCGAGGCCTAGTCCGGGTCTGGCACCTGTCCACGCACAGACTGCAGGCCACCCTTAGCGGGCACATGGGGCACATCACCTGCGTCACCTTCTCGCCTAACAACCTCCTGGTACTGAGCGGATCCGAAGACAGGACGGTGGTAGTCTGGCAATTGGCAGACAACTCCCTTTCATTGACCTACAAGGTAACTCAATCAGCGGCTCTAGCTACAGATAACGTGACTTACCACGTTCCGAGCATAGAGATAGCCCTGTGATTAATCCCAGCAGTAGAGGTTTTACTCGTATTAGGCCTGGAGACGCTTGCGCAGCGTGGCCGACACCATAGCGCTAAATGGAGGCGCGCCAATTTCGTACTTTTTCTATCAGCCGAGCCATGTTAATAATTATTTACCATGATTGTTCATTTTTTTCATAGAATCGAGTCATTACCATCTCGTGGTAATGAATAAATATAAACTGCATTATATTATGTGGGTTGCAGCTTAGCTTAGGTTTTTATCCTTGCTTGGAACACTAGCGGTCACTCATCCACATACCGACCGCTCTCGACGTGTTCCTCAGTTCATAATATTTTAGTTTATATTAAGCCGCATAATATAACTAAAATATTATGTTAGGAGTTTCTGAGGTAACTGGTGCTAGGGGAGCAATTCAACTGAGTTTGTTTTATTTAAGACCTTGGTAAGTACTTTTGGTAGCACATCAAAAAACTTTTATTGCATTATCTAGATATTTTTTTAAGAGTTATGCACGTTTTCGAAATTTAACCTTAGAAATTGCCCTAAAGTTTGTTTTGTTATATACAAATATAAGCAGAACTACATACTTGGTAGTCACTTGGTAGTCACACGTACAGAACAATTTATGCTAATGATTTACCAAAACAATTAAAATTCTATAATTATAACCAGACTGAGTACCTACTCAACGTTTCGTTATTTTCAGTGTGTCCTTGCGTACTAAAAATTACTTTTTCCATGAACACTTTCTGTTTTAAACTGGCATAAAATTTTTGAAGGTCGTGTTTAATTACCACCAGTCTGTTTTGTCGCGTTTGATTACTTATACCTAATACAAGTATTTTTTTGAAAAATACCAAACGAACACGCAGTACCACTTGTCTACTGTAAGATAGTAATAGTGGATCTTTACCAGGGTCACCAAGCGGCTTTGCAAAGCTTGCTTATGATGTCAGACGGGCGCCGGGCAATGTCCGGAGATAGAGCGCGCAACGTCCACATCTGGCTCGTTGACTCCGGGATCATCCTTCACTCCACTACCGGACCCAATGCCAGCATCGAAGTCACGTTGAACATGAAGTATGCGGTAAGTTTTGTCATTGATTTCTTTCAAATTTCGCTCGAGATGTCGCGCGAATGTCGGCGATAGGCCACGCAACGTCCACATCTGGCTCGATGACTGTGGATTATCCTTCACAGAACAGAGAGGATGACAAGAAGAAGACAAGGAGGAGGAGGCAGGGAGCATCTATATGCTCCAATTAAAGTCCGGCCGATAGACTGAATGCGTCACATTTAGCTCACTAATCACATGCTTTGGGTTAGTTTTTTCAGGTAGTCTATGTAACAACATAAATATATTGATAACAACAACATAATTATACAGTATAACCAAGTACTACGTACTGGTCGCATATTCCTAATCAACACTATAAACCAAATCGTCAATCGTCAAAAGCAACTCTTCGATGTGCTTTAAAAATAGAGAATGTTTTTATGGGGTTAAAAAAGTCACAAATTACCTATTATTTCTAAATGAAATCATACTTGAAAAAATGGGCTATGAACAAGGTTCATTATTAACATAGCCTATGTTCAATTTTATTCTTAACGCAAATGCAAATCAAACAACCATCAAAGTTTGAATCGCAATTAAATAAATTTGTGGTAAGAGACTGTCAAAGAATTTTCCTAAAATTTAGCTGGAATTAGTTAATTGTTCGCAAACATTTTAATTGAGACTATTTGAGCAATGGAGTTTGTTGATTTAATAAGCGAGCCTAAGTTTAATTTTGTTTTAAAAAGAAAAATATTAGTTGTTTATATTTTCTAAATATAAATTTAAACGTGAAATGTTTTATTTAATGACTCCGCAATGAATTATCACCAATAGTGCAACTTTTTAAACAGGAAATAGTGTGTAGATTTTCAGAACGGGACAATTTAGATTGTAATTCGATCGTAATATTTTTCAATTAAAATCTTTGTAAAACTGGCGTTTTACAAAGTTTGGGCGTGGAACTGCGATAAAGTAAATACTTAATTTCAATGTATAGGTACATCCTATCATCCGCAATGTAGTTTCAGAAGCAGACGCTTTTTCGTCATTCTTTGCGCATTTAGGGCGGGGTTGATGATAAAATTGAGAAATCCCAATGTCAAAATTAATGTGGACTGGTACACATTGCTTCAATTAAAGTTTTATGTTATGTTTTATACCATTATGTTGTCTTAAGGGATGGGAATACTGTCAAACAGCACGATGATAGAAACATAAAGGATATTTGAATACCATACAAGTACTGCATAGGGTTCAACACCTATTAAACGGGACCTACTAGTACAAAACTAGTGAAAAGTTGGTGTAAACACAAGACGATAATGACAAAACAGATACAAACTTATAAACACCGCCAGTATATTAATACTGGCCCACCGGCTACAATATAAGATTTAAACATAATTGGTGAGAATAGGGTGTATTACACACTGTTACCGATAATATTTAATCTCCTTTAAATAGTGCGCAATTACCCCAACCTCCCCTATGTAAAACAGGTACTGTCAGATGGGGATAACTCGGTGCGGATTTGGGCGCTAGCGGAGGGGGACAGCGGGGAGGACAGGCGCCCGGTGTCGCACGCTGAACGCATCACTTGCTTCGTGCTGACAGCCGACTCCAAGTTCGTGGTCACCGGCTCCATGGACATGTCTCTCAAAGTGTGGCAGCTGGATGGCGGGAAATTGTCGCAAGTAAGTAGCGTGCATAGCCCAATGGCTCGCGTAGATTCTATGTGATCGAAAGAGTTAAGCAACGACGGGCGCGGTCGGTTTGTGGATGGGTGATCACATGGAATCGACGCGAGCAATTGGGCTCTGAACGCTATTGACCTACTAATACGTATTTACGGCTCATTTGATGGTGCCAGTAGTAATGGGCATGGGTGATAATTTAACAACTAGTATCTCGTCACCTTGTTCGTCACCTAAGCGATAAAAGAAGCTACATTTTTTATGGCTACATGTATATTGCCGCTTTTACAGCCGCGTATGACAACTGTGAAAGTCCTTGAGCAAGACTCGTAAGACTCTCTTCAAAGTCTTATACGCGTTGCCCTTGAGAGGTGATATAGTCGCCTATAAAAATGCAACCGGGAACAACAAAAATACCTTGGCACCTAAAAATCCCTTTAGCTATCGAAAATATCAACAATAAGACGAAACAAAGCTATCCTCCAAATTTTTGTTAGTAGGTGAGTAAGGTAGGTAAGCATTGCTTGAGTTAGGCATATTATAGGCAGAATGCCTTATGTATTCGAATTCTTACCTACCCATTGCAAATATAAATTATATTTAAAGGTAGGCAGGTAGGTATATCAAAGAACCGCTTGTTAAAATTGTTTGTCTCACGGATTCACTGTAATCGCTTAACAAGATGTTTCTACACGAGAATGCGAAATCTGCGGAAATGCGTATTAGACACCTTTATCATTACCGAGAATGAGAATACATGTTCGGTACTTTGTTTTAATACAACTTGACGGTTTGTTTATTACATGTTTATTTATATGATGGACATTTCTCTTTGCAACTTGTTAAGGGAATAATAACAGTTACCCGGGGTATGGTAATACCTGTCAATCGAGGTGATCCGGTTTCAAATCCCAGTGACAATAATTACTTTTATAAATTATGTGCGTTCAAATACAATAAAGGTCACCATTTGGGGTGAAGGCAAACACCGGGAGCAAACATGCATGCGAGCTCAATAAGGTTCCCGAATGTATGTGAAGTTTGCCAATCCACACTTGCAAGCAACCTTGGTGAACTATCGCCTATACATTAAAAAGACCATTTAATAACATTATTTCTTTGTCCCACAAACAGTGAGACATTAAAAGGGTTGTGAAGATAATGATAATGATGATAATGATAAACTATGTAATTTCTTCATGACTACCACTGACATGAATAACACTTCAAAACAAATTCCGTATAGGTTTTAGTGGGTCACACGGACATTGTGACTTGCGTCGCTGTGTCAATCACGAACAAGACACAAGTCGTCTCTGGCGCATGGGACTGCAACCTCATCGTATGGGATCTCAACACCGGTTCAGACGTGCACCTATTGTCCGGTCACCTCGGCAAAGTCACCTGCGTCAAGCTTACTGGCGACGGCTCCATCGCAGTTTCAGGTAAGTAAAGTAGTTTGGTATGATCTTTCGGACACAGTGATATGCATGGTCTAGTCACACGGACATCGAGACTATGCAAGTCACTGCCGTCCATTACAAGTTGCAAGTGGTCTGTACCGCATGGGATTGAAATTGTATTTGACCTTAAAGGCTCAGACGTGCATCTACTGTTATAAACTTGGTAAAGTCATTTGTACCAACTTCTGTTTAAATGGCTCTATTGCAAGCAGTATGTAAGCAGATCAGGTGAGGTCATCCGGACATGACATGCAGGCTCAGTTCACGCAGACTTTGTAAATTTCATGTTCAGGTCATGCTTGATATCGTGAACTATGTGATATGGCCTCGTGAATATGAACGTGCTATGTACCAACAGGATCGTCTTTGTACGTTTGGGTAGAGTGAAATTTCACCACTCCATTGATGTAAAAAAGCACATTTTATAAAATAGACTGAAGTGCCTCTGAAATTGCGCGTAATTTTTAGTGCCGGCAACCGGAGAGATTGTCCCGCGCTACTTTTATTAGGTATACTTGTAGGCAAGACGTATTCAAGTATTTAATCTCGTTGCAGAATTAAAAGCATTTCAAGAAGAAAGAACAGACTAAAAGCGAGATTTAAAACATTTACTCCACTAAAATATTTTGTTACGAAATTTATATGAAAAGTTTTAGCATTAAATTAAATCTTCTTTTAAAACTAAGATGAAAGGTTTTCAAAACCACTGGATGAGGGAACAGGATCGAGTGGGGAGTGGTCGATTATGGAAGGTCTATGTCCAGTGGTGGTGATGAATAGATAGAAGGATGTTTTAACTGTTTTACTAATTGGTAGCTAAGATATAAGAGCAATAGAGAACGCAGCACAAGCACAAGACTCATAGGAGTCTCGTATAATGACGGCTACAGATGCGTTGCTACCTTTAAGGACGATCGTCACTACTAGAAAAGTGTAATCGGTTGAATAATGAAACATGTAACGTTGAAATTTTTATTTAATTTTAAATGAATAATGGAATGTTCTTGTACCAACTTTATTTTTCGATATAGGTGCGGAAGACAAGACGCTTATAATATGGGAGACGAAACGAGGCTTGGCACTCACATCTCTGGCCCTTCATGTGCCTTTGCTCGGATTCCAAATCACCAGCGACTGTGCCCGAATTGTGGTTCATCTCTTGGACCGAGGTAACACATTTTTTGTGAATTAAAAAGATTGGTTGAAATTATGATTGGATTTCTATTAATCAAATTGGGTGGATTGCTATTGGCTAGGGACCTGGACCATCCACTTGGGAGGTCCTGGGTTTAAATCTTGGCCTGGGTTTGGGTTTCAGTTCACAAAATGGGACCTCAAGAATGCCAAAGGTAGTATGTAGTACAATTTAGAAAACAATGATTTTTTATGGTTTCCGGGATTCTGAAAGTAAACGATACCTTACCTAGGTATCGTTATAGAGGAATTTCCACATATTCGAAACTTCCGGAAAAAAAAGACATCCGTTCTTTTTCATCTTAAATTTTCTATCGCAAAACAAGGTACATTTTTCAAATTTTTTTGTAAACAGGTTGCCTGCCCATAATATGCCTGCATAATACTCCCGCGACTTACGTCAAGATACCAACTTACGCTGCGCCGACTAAGAACGTGGATGGTGAGTTAAACATCATAATATTAATACTAATAATACGTAAACCAAAAATGTACCTCTCTTTACGAAAATTACGTGGGCTTTTTGAATTCCTCATAATGACAGAACTACGACCACTGGCACCGAAGCGACCAATGAGAAGGCTGCTAAAGAAAGAAGTATCACTGGACACATACACGTGGCAGAAGAAATATGGACATCTCACCTCGGCCGCCATGATGGCGCAAGTTGACGAGCGGCTTAAACGAAGGTATGGATATTTTTGTAGCGATTTTGTTAGAAATTAACACAATTTATTAAATATTTTCGAAACGTTACTATCTTTAGCACCAGTCAGTAATAGTCTTTTGTGTGGGTATATTAAATTAAGTAGTTAAATAAATACTTACACACCTAGGAATTTTACGCACAATATAGCAATTAATTAATTGGTCTTATCACAGTGCTATATTATTATAATATACTAGTGGATGCCCGCAGCTTCGCTCGCGTAGAATTAGACCCATTAACGACGTCTGCCCGCGTTCGGGTTGCTC
>DWTT01002258.1:0-10312 GCA_018250895.1 Carterocephalus mandan | reverse complement strand
TGTTCTATACCTGCGCACTACATTAGCTACCTCTACCGAGAATTGTCAGAAGAAGAACTTGGGCGTCTCGTCGAACCGAACCTACCTGCTCACGAAAATTCAGCCTGTTATTAATCACACAAAAAAAACAGGCGATGGCTGCAGGACTATAATTACGAGCATGATACACATCAAGTTTTTACTACTCAGTGCTTGACACGGTAGCTTCTACTATAAATAATCAAAATTACGTTGAATACCGTCGTGCTATCAAGCCGCGATGTCTGAAGTAGATATGACTTACCTGGCGAAGTTATTGATCGATAGTAAACAAGGTAGATACGACTTACCTGACGAAGTTATTGATCGATAGTAAACAAGGTAGATACGACTTACCTGGCGAAGTTATTGATCGATAGTAAACAAGTAATATGGCATCAACGCTATTGCTATTCGCAGTTTATTTATACTTTGACCCATACTCCACCTATACCTGGCCGCATGAAATATGTAACGATAAAATCAATAAAGCTGAATCATAAAATATTCGCTTTGGTAGAATAAGGTAGAGAGACTTGAGTATTCGGATAAACATCCGAAAAGCGCATACCGCAGTTTGATTTGAAATTTTGTTTAATTTTGAAACGTATTTTGAATCACGAATATCATAACGAAAATTGGCACAAACGCCATTTTGAATCGTCACCTTTTCTTGAATTGACCTTCTGAAGCTCTGAATTTGTAGCGGAAATAGCTACAAATTCAAAATGGCGTTTGCGCCAATTTTCGTTAATCAGGATTCAAAATTCGTGAATCAGGAGGTCAAAATACATTATTATAGGTACCAGATTTCAGATCGATCGGTGGTATTCGCTTTTCCTGCATTGAGCTTCTATAGCGGAAATAGCTACAAATTCAAAATGGCGTTTGTGCCAATTTTCTTTATAATATTCGTGATTAGGAGGTTAAAATACTCGTATGTCATACCAATCTTCAGATGATCGGTGGTATGCGCTTTTCGGAAGTACACCCGAGTATTCTATGGCCAGTTGAGAGGACTGGAGCTTATCCACTTGCTTGTGACCGGCTAGCTATTTGTTTACGTATGCCTTTAGTGGTCATTTATTCTTCCGTTTGAGATAATACTGGTTACTAAAGCATAGGTTAGACATTATTTTATGTGTAAAATAATGATGTTATTGCCGTCCAAACCGACCGACATGATATTGACAACTATATTGTCAACTAAATCACCGATAGGGAACAAACATACATAAAGAACATGATATTTCAATATAAGTTGAGTAAATAGACTAAGAAACTTATTCCAGCAGCCCAGACTACCTGTAGTTACTAACCACTCTCACCGATATAGACTGACTGACTGACTGACTGATACAGATTAATTTCTTCATTCAAATTCAAAAAATCATTATCAAAGTCAGGCTTGGATTTGAACCCGGACCGCTAGAGTGAGGTGAGTTCGAGAGTCACTGGGCTGTCATCGCCTATGGATAATCAAACCAGCCTCAACTGTCCTTAGGTTGAAGTTCCTGCAAGACTGGATCGACGAGGGCCCTCCCATCGTGTTCTGGATCTCCGGCTTCTACTTCACTCAGTCGTTCCTGACGGGCGTGCTGCAGAACTACTCGCGCCACAACAAGATCCCCATCGACCAGGTCCACTTCGAGTTCACAATAACTTCGATGGAGGCCGAGTGTGAAGAGGAACCCAGCTTCGGGGTCTATTGCAAGGTGAGAAAATTCATGAACACTCGTTGTCGTAGGAGCTGTGTGGGAGAGACAACCTTGCCTGCTGTAAATGTTGTTAGGCAATTCTGGAAGACGATCCCTAAAGACCAGATGCACTGTTATTTCACAATCGTATCAATGGAAGCACAGAGCAAAGAGGAGCCCAGCTTCGGAGTTTATTGCAAGGAGATTAATGGTAGGTACATGCTGCATATTGACTTGGCTGGTAGATGTGTGGAGGTCAGACAACCTTAGCAGCAGATTTCTTCCGCAAAATAACAACTCGTAATTCTGGAAGTCGAATCGTAAACAAGTGCGCTGGGTACACCATCTCTACCAAGGAGGCTGCAAGTGTCCAGCTTTGGGATCTATTTTAAGGTATGAGCTGTAGGACTATCTTAGCGCCAGTTTTTTTGCTCAAATCATTCAATATTCAGATCAGCAGTTCCAGTACACTATATTCAAACAAATCAACATTATCTAGAGAGTGAGCTTTGAAGATTCTGATTAGTGAAATTTAAATTGTTTTCTACATTAGTGTTTTATTACTGAAATTAGTTGATGTTTTATTTGTTGAGATGTTCGCGGTGTCGGTATTTCACAAGCAGACAGGCGCAACCTCTTGGTAAGTGGTTATCGTCGCCTATAGAGCAGCACCAGAGGCACAGATTACTAAATAGTTACTTCGTAACAGAGGTGTCGCCTAAGGGTCAATAATTTGTAGGTATCTATTTGAGCTGCTAAAACATTTAGTTTTAAAATGCAATTAATATGCGCAAGCAGCAACCTCAAGGATTGGATAAACAAGCGCAAGAGCATAGTGTGTTTGTTTGGGTAAGTGACCATGTGTGGTGTGCACTTAATTGGTTGTAGCACTTGTTTAAAGGATGTTTTTTATGGACACAGTAGGTCAAATTGCATACACACGAAAGGCTTACATAAAGTTATTTTTATGCTATTAATCGGGCTTTATTACTTAGACAGTCAGCAACTACAATATACATATTATTATTTATTACACTCAGCGCTGAATGCTCATTGTGTGGTTTCGATTTTCCCATTACACATGATTGTGTTCACTGGTAGATATTTATGTCTTGGTTTTCACTTCCTAGCTGTTATTGTTATGTCTTGATTTCACTTCCTATATGAACTTACATGATTTTATTATAGCTATTGTTTTGAAATTGCACTTAAATACTGAGGGGTAAGAAGGAATTTCCTCTTACATTTTATATTATTTTATGTGAAATTGACATAATACTACAATAGAAACAACTGTATGGGTTCGTCCCAAAACTGCAATTCCCATATATTTCACTTCCCAAAATGTCCACTTTTTATATTTCACATTTTGTTCAGATCTTATCTTCTGGCCTTTTTTATATGTACAGATTTAATTTTTTTAAACGTTCCAATAAGATCACCATTTCCTTAGCCTTCTCATTCTGAGGAGAGACCCAAACTCAATGAGTCTAATGATGTTTTGTCACATTGATATTTTGCCTAATTTTAATTTAAAAAATTTTTCTCGCAGGGCCTGTTTCTAGAAGGTGCAAGATGGAACAGAGATATAATGGCACTAGACGAGTCCTACCCTAAAATCCTGTTTGACACAATCCCTATCATATGGTTCCAGCCCGCCCTTATTGCTAACTTCCATCCACCACCGTGCTACTTCTGTCCTATTTACAAGACCAGCGAGCGAAAAGGTGTCCTGGCAACCACAGGACATTCTAGCAACTTTGTTATGTATATAACATTGTTGTCTGATATACCTCAGAAGCATTGGATCAATAGAGGCGTGGCTAGCTTAACACAGCTCGATGATTAGATATGTTTATATGTTGGTAAATAGCATATATTTGTAATTTGTAACAGTGTATAAGTTCTGTGATATATCTAGTCATTGCATTTAATAAAGATTTTCTTACTTTATGATGATTTCTGTTTATTTATTAATGGCAAGCTTTAAGATATTATAGTCAATACATTGAAATTAAAAAGCTGAATGGAAGCATATTTTTATGAAAAGTGCAACTGTGGCAAACTTTGAACAAAACCCAGAAACATAGTAAGTGCTGCAGCACCCCATATCTGCTGCAACCCAGGACAACTGGAAAACTTTGAACGAAACCCAGAAACCTACTGATTTGGGAATTTTGACATTCTGCGAGTTCCCTCAGAGCAGAATGTACAATTAGACATGCAAATTAGATTGTGTGATTTCTGGACAAAGCTATTTTAAGCACAGAAGACCAATGGAATGTGAAACATTCTGTGAGTTCCCTTTAGAGCAGAATGTACAATTAGACGTACAAATTAGATTATGTGATTTCTGGACATAGCTATTTTAAATACAGAAGACCAATGGAATGTGAACCTACATAAAATGTTTATGGCTTTATCACTGAGATTACATTAAGAATAGATAGGTGAGAAGGAGATGCACTAACTAACTTCCAAGCTGTCTGGATTTTAATGGATCTTTATCGAAGCGAATTGCAAACACGACTAGATTTATCTAGAACACAATTTATTTGATAAAATGATGATTGATGATGCCATTCTAGTTGAATACTTTTATCCTGTTTAGATTTACTATGACTGGGATCGCTTTTGATTAAATCCATTTAACATAATTATTAGCATAAAAAAATATGTTTTAAATTTAAAAAAAAAACTGAAAATATATACCTAACATTTTAAATATCGCGCTCAAATTGTCTTACCCAAAAATATTACGATGTGCGATAAAATCTTCTTTGAATCATACAAAAATTACACTCAATGATATTTTGCTGATCGTTCTATTTATTTAATAGTGTTTGAAAACCCGAAAATAAACACAAATGACAAAAGTTTCTGTAAATTCTGTAATCTTAGATTTCGTTTGACAATTACGTAAAATAAATTTATATGTCAGAAATGTCAGAATCTGTCAGATCAGACTCGGACGACCAACCACAGAAAAAATATATGCACACCAACATTTAAAAGCACAGAGAAAAGTACTTATAAATAAGCCAGCCGTAGAAGGAATCGGATTAAGAGTTCCGAAAATGTAACGATGAATACATATTATTATGTACATACGCTTTGGAGTATTTTTGTAAGGGTCGGATTTAATTTTGTGGGAAATTCTTGCTGTAAATTATTTGCCGCAGAAGGTCAATAATACGGAGAGGAGAATGAAATAGCAATCTGAAGTTTGATTGTATTTGACGATATTTCTTTATTGACGAGATTTCTTTATTGTTATGGATTTTTAAGAAGCAAATGATAACTTAGATAAATATAATGAGTACTTAGATGAGTTGGTTTTATTTAGGTATATGAATTTAATTTTTAGTTTTATATTCACTAAAAATTAAACAGAATTAATCTGATAGGAATTTTATTGCTTGCACAGAATGCGTGGAACGGAACCTGGCATTATTGTTGCTCTTTGTTGTGTGTCTAAGTAGCACAGATGGCGCATCGAACTTGTAAACTGCGTATGCCGAATTGACGTTTTTGGTTATTTTTGTTCTCGCCTCGTGTTTACTTTAGTGTCTAATTTCGGTCCAGTTGCGAAAATTTTGTTGTGCAACACCCTTAAGATTAATATTTCCATCGGAGAACGCCACGGAACATCGTACAATATCGATCCGCGCTTCCGGACTTAGATATATGTATACAGTTTTATCACGTGGTGGTGTGATTTATATAATTCTTGTTTACCGCACAAGACTAAACTTTGCGCATGTGCGTCCCGTCAGTAACCTCAAATCGTAGAGCGGACACGGATTCGGCAGGTTCCGGATATCCGGGTAGCGAGACGGACCCGTTGTGATGTGCTATTGCGGCGGAGGCGCGGGCCCCGCGTGTGGACTCTGGTGATACGGCACGCCGAGATGGCACAGACTCAGTTCTCGCGGAGCACGGAGAGCGACGCCTGGGCGCTCCTGTCGCTCAAGTCGGCGCCGCCTTCGCCGTCGAAGGTGCAATGGGCCCAGGAGCCGGCGCCGACGGCGATCGCGCGGCTGGACGGCCGGGACTTCGAGTACATGATCCGGCAGAAGAAGGTGGTGATCGGGCGCAACTCGAGCCGGGGGATGGTGGACGTGAACATGGGCCACTCGAGCTTCATCTCGCGGCGCCACCTCGAGCTGCTGTACGACCACCCGGAGTTCTACCTGACCTGCAACAGCAAGAACGGCGTCCTCGTCGACGGCGTGTTCCAGCGCAAGGGCGCGGCGGCCATGCTGCTGCCCAAGAGGTGAGTCCGCATCAGCCACCATGTTTACAAACAAAAACCATTTGTTTATATCTACCCACCTGCATTTTATAACCTTTTCAGCTACTGCTATTGTGTTAAAATGTCTGTATTGATTCATGTGGTGTCATGCTACTTTATTTGGGTTGTTTGGCTGCACAATACAGTACTTATTTTTTTATATTGCGACATGCCTATTGGATAAAGACAAATCAAATGTTTATTTATATAAAATTAAATGACACATGCAACAAATAACATGTGACTAGTTATGATTTATTGTCAAGCTTGATATGATTGGATAATTGGATAATTGAGGAAAACAATAACAAAAACATTCATGCATCAGTTTCTATGAAACTATCACACATTTTATTTATTTATTTCACTATCAATGCATATTTCCTTCTTTTCTTCTTGGAATATATTGGCATATAACAAGGAAAATAAGAAAAAACTGTTGTACTGCATTGCTTATGTATTTGTTATCTTTCTTAGTGACTAGATATCCTTAGCATTTTGACAATCATTGTTTTGCATCATGAGCGGTGAGTCATGGGGAAACGGACAACCTTGCTTGGGATATATGATGCAATTCTCACTGAGAACCATTTCTAATTTTATTGTTTTACTTTCAAATCTGTTGAAACATTACTCGGATACATTTTGTTCAGATTTAATAAGATTTATGAAACTAATGTTTTATGATACTTTATAATCTTGTATGAATTCAAGTTACATTGTATTGTATTGAGTTGTAAAAACATACATATTTCGATATGTCTGATATGACAAGTATACCTGTTTAGTTAAATATTAACATTTTCCTTGTTAGCGATATTTGGGCAATGTGCTATATAAAATAATCTTTTGTAAATACACTTGTATTCAGTTTTATAACTATTCAAGTCCTTATCTATAAACAGTATATTAGCTATAATTAATATATCATATTAAAAACTAAACAACCCAAGGAGTGGGAGCAGTCAGCATTTTTAACAGCTTTAGTATAAAACATTTAATTTGACCTGCGTCTTTTGATGCATGTAATAAATTTAGGTACTAGAAACAATATTTACCATCAGATTCATGAATAAAAGATCCACTCAAATTGTTTAATCCAAGTACTGGGGTTGGAAATTATCAAGATAATTATGTTCATTAACAGTTATCCGATAATTATCCCATTATTATCCAACAATATAAGGTGTAATAATAGTACTTTTATAATTTCTGAATACTCATTATTAAGTATCTGCTTTATAAACTCCATACCATTATGCATTGCATCTCTAAAATGTGCTTATATTTTTATAGTCATTTATCACCACCAAATCTAGAAAGAGGAATACCATAAGAATGTTAGTATGGAAGTTTTATTATAGCAATGTCAAATTCTACATGAGGGTGGCACAGCCACTATTAAGAAATAATAACATAATGATGACATAACAGGACATGTAAGTAGCAAGTGAACAGCTGCTGATTTTCTAGATGACCCTTGGTTAATAAGTCCACAGATTTGCTCCACAGGAAAGTCTGCGGGAGATCTAGAGCTCAACGCTGCTCCAATGCGGATTGGTGGAGGGGTTAGCGGCCAATACCTAGTGTCGAATCATCTCAAACCACCAAAAGGTCTTCGACAAGGCTTAGCGATTATTTTCACCATTTAAAACAACTGGGACTGATGGCTTAACGTGCTCTCTGAAGCACGATAATATTAACATCCAGACAGAACAAATATGTACAAGTGTTCGTCACACGAATATTTGTCCTGAGTGGGAGTCGAACCCACGACACATAGTGCAACAGGTAGGGTCACTACCGATTGCGCCAACGGGTCCGTCAAACGCTTGTTGCTTAACTCTGTAGATCGCATTGAATCGACGCGAGCCATTGGGCTAATATACGCTACACTTTTCCAACCACCACAATTGCTTTAAAAACAATTCCTAAGAGTATATAGTATATAGAGTAAGGACCGCAGTCCGTGGTACTAGGTACCGTGGCGGGCGGTGGTACTTTCCCGGGCGAACTCTTGTTAGTTGGCTATATATATATATATATGGGTAACTTGATTTAGACTAATTGGTGATTATTTTGTAAACAATAATATTATTGTTTTTCAATTCCGCTGAGCGAGCTCTGACATCTTAAATGTTGTCTAATAAAAGATTAAATTTTATTACACGTGCAAAATAAACGTCCATTTATATTACAAAAGTGCTGATCCAACTCATGATTCTTCCCAAATCACACGGAGGAGCCTTGGGAGATAAATTTTGTTTGTAAACGTCCGAGCAAGCGAGTGGTTTCGCGAGCGACGAGCAATCAGCGGTGATAACGGTGCCAAAACAAACCGCGCGTGGGTGATGCAATACCAAGAGACATTATCGATATCGGGAACACGTCAACACGTGCTGGCGCGCGGAGTCGATTGACTGCAAGCCGCAGGTGTGTAGAGTGCCTAATGTCAAATTTTTAGGGCGGTAACATGTAAATATTGTGGTAAATGTAAGATGGTGATGGTGCCCATGGGAGTAGCGAGGTATGGGCAGGTGCATTTGCTTCCCCTTCACGAGTAAAACAATAATTAAGAAAAAAAGGAAATTAAAAATACATTACTTCACTAACTATACGAAAGCTGTGGTATTAAAGGACAAGGATATGGAAAGAGCAGTCTAGGAAAAGTAGACCACGACAATAAGAGCAATACTTATTTCTTTGACCTTGTACAACAGTAATATTGAGGTGAAGTATTGAAACCATTCTGCGCAGAAGCTCTCGGACTAAAGTATGTCTGAAAATATATTTTAATTTATACTTTATATTTTCTATGCTCACTGATTGGGCAATCACTTATTTTATCTATACTAATATTATAAAGAGGAAAGATTTGTTTGTAACGTTTTTACACAAAAACTACTGGACCGATTTCAAAAACTCTTTCATCTTTAGAAAGCCACATCCTCACTGAGTGACATAGGCTATACATATAATATTATTAGGTGTAAACGAAACTATTGTTATATCTAATACCACACGAGTGAAGATGCAGGCGTCCACTAGTTTAATAAATAAATGTCAATGTAATAATTGTTAATCTTTTAGTATGCAGTGCAACGGGAATTACTCACAATCATCAAATGAGAGGGTTTTCCATGCGTTTTCATTATTACTCGAGTAATTGTTGACATGTTAATGCATCAATCATTTTCTCTCTTGCTCATTACTTATGTGCAGTATAATTATAGTGTTGGTAGAAGCAGTTGACACAAATTCAATATAATATGTAATATAAATTTGCATTGGTTTGGTAGGGGTAGATAAACTTATAAACATCTATCTATATGATGTGTAAAAAAAGGTAGATTTGTATAGCCATTGATATTAGAAGTAGTAAATATGTATAAAGCAGATCTGCCATAGGTACTGTTAAAGTGAAGCCTCTAATACGTGCCAATTGGTATGTTTATTGTTTACTCTGGAGGTGGCATATATATATATATATATATATATATAGGCAAAATAAAACCGTTTAAAAATCATTGCCTATAGTGTATTGCGTTCTGAAAGTGACACATCTGAGACCCGATTCTCGCGCTGTAGAGATAATGTCACTAGTAGACAAAATGTTTTCTTAAATTTTATGAATGGAATTGTCAAAATATCTACAGGATCGAACGTGTTATTCTCGGTCGTAATAGGGATTTAGGTCGACTTTTATTAATAGACATTAAAATGTCGACTACTACGAATGACGTCACGCATTGTAAACGGATGTCGATTGAACTCGGAAAGACCCGACCAATATCAATATGCTGATTAATATGGGGTTACAAACCCTGGTTGTTGGTGATGACTGGTGATGACTGGTGATGAATATGGTGATCATGTTGAAAACCGTGGTAGATAATGATACCGATGATGTTGATGCTGACACCACCGGCATTAGGGATCATTAGGGATCATCAAAACAAAAACCATTGATCGCTGCCGGCGTCATCGTCATCAATAGGTATCATCATCACCACCACCGCCAATTCCATCAATCGTCATCGACGTCACCCCTATCATTATCAGTGTCATCACCATCGTTAACAGAAGATTTCATTAGTCAACTATTATCCCAATCTATACTTCTATACTTATCTAATTATCTGTACTTACTTGTATAATCTATATATATAAAAGGAGAAGGTGACTGACTGATTGACTGACTGATTGACTGACTGACTGACTGACTAACTGACTGACTGACATATCAACGCAGGGCCTAAACTATAAGGGCTAGAAACTTGAAATTTTGCACAGGGGTTCCTTT
>DWTT01002257.1:0-10313 GCA_018250895.1 Carterocephalus mandan | reverse complement strand
AGGGTGCGCGCGCGCCGCGACCACCAGGACGAGCACGAGGAGCAGCTCAAGCAGGAGCGCCGCCGCCTGCAGAGAGAAAGTCAAAGTCAAAGTCAAATAGTTGACGCAGGAGCTCAGTTCAACAATTCGCTGGACTGGACTGCGGGTGAAGCTAGATTTTGACTGGAGGTAATCTTCATACCGTTGCTCAAAGCAACGAAAACAAAGCTACTAAATACGTTTTTTTATTTTAAAATTGCACGGAAAACGATTTGAAGCGAGCGGGACCACGGGGAAAGCTAGTTAACCTTATAATTCAAGATTTTTTACAACCGTTACTAGCCCATTGTCTTATAGAAACATATCGTTTTTTAAGAAATAATTCTGGAAGTAATAAATCACAGTTTTTTTTTTTTCAATTAAATAGTTATCATGTGACCAGTTATCTGTGTGTAGTTTGAAGCCATTCCTGGTAAATGTACTTTGTTTTCAGGACGTAGTTGACTTCTGGGCCGTCTTAAATGGCGCTAGCTAACGGTACAGTGAGCGCGGTACACTAGAGTGATCCCCATTGTAATGTTTTGATGTTCATGTGGTTGTCTCTGTCACCGAATCCCGTTCTAATTGTTATCTAAGTGACATACTAAACGTTTGATTTCCTCCCAAAAATATTTTAAATTCACCAATAAATGTACCCAATTATTATTCCTCTGTATCCTTTAAATATAACTTTTTTAATAATATGAACCGTTGATTCAAAATTATATTTATTATTGTATAATTATTAATTGTCCAACCAGATTTTCAAATGTAAATAAATTGCAAGTACCTATGTCTCCTTGAAAATTAATTGATAACAAAAAATCACATGCATGATTCTCGTAGGTATGTACATTATAAGTTTTCAGACCCAGAGTTTTATTAATATAAACTGATACAATAATTAATAAAATGTTCTTAAACAGTATGAACTACATTTTGCATGGAGATTATTTACCCATTGAATATTTTTATCACTTCTCATTTGCACAATTAATTTCATCATTTAAGCAAGAAGAACACAAAATCATAACTTTACTGGTAAAAACAGATTTTAAAATGTATTACGACTATTGACCTAAATAATTCCCTTTCTAGTACATCATCACAACCCCTTCTTTGTCCCACTGCTGGGCACGGGTCTCTCCCACAGACGCTGCTGAGGTATAGAGGATACTCCACGCTGCTCCAATGCGGATTGGTGGACATAGGCACATCTAGTACACGTCTAGTACATAGGCAGCCTAAAACCCAAAATTAACAGTATTCGCTACCGCTACCGGTAACGACGGAGAAATATCTTACCAGCCTTTTCGTATGGCATTTCAGCGCTAGTAGGGAATATTGCCTGTATTTAAACAGTCATTCTATAGCACACTTACGATACATTTCCTAATTGAATGTTTCCAACGCAGGCAAGGGAAGCGCTGAACCGGGTGGAAGAGTTGGAGACGGAGAACAGCCACCTGACGAAGCGGCTCGACAAGCTCAAGAACGCCAAGTCGGCGCTGCTCAAGGACCTGTGACCCCGCCCACTGGCCCGCGCCCCGCCCACTCGGCCGGTCTGACGCCTACAAGTGCACGTGCACGTAGCTACAAGTCGCTCGCGCGTGTATACGGCCATCTTGAAATTAACTCGCTGTCGACCATCACGTTTACGGCCATCTTGATGCCGACTAGACCTGGACGTGCATCTGATGTTGACTCGCTCCTGCACGGCCACGCCTGAAGCTTTTCAGTCTGGTTGCTAGTTATTATTATTATTTGGAAATGTTAGCTCGAACTTATTCAGCTCCGGGCACTTCGACCATACCTGAAAGTTTGTGCCCACAGCCAGTTAAAGTTCACCATCTAGTCCTGCTTCTTTGAGGAAAGCTACAAGTTTAGCGATGGTGATGGATTTGATTTCATCCGGATGCAATTCGTGCGCTCCTAAAATGCTTCTCAGGCGCCCAAGTAGGGTAGTGGTCTAATCCGATTGATCGGTCATCAGTAAATAACATGAGCCAAAGCTAGTTGCTATGGCATCTCGTAGGCGGTATATAACACAATGAGTGCACGAGGTCGTTCCAATATCGAGATATTGGGACGCGATGCCCACTGGATATTATTAATTTTGATTATGTTTTACCGTCAAGTTATAGTGCGTGCGTGTAGAAAATGTTGATCGAGCGTGAAAAGGCATTTATTTGCATTTATGTTGTTTTCGGCGCCACGTGTAGTCAGGTCGCTACCTGACTGAGCGCATTGTCTGGATGCAACATAATCGAAAGCTATGTGAAGGTCAGAAGGTCGCTGTTCCGTCGTGTATTTTAATTGTTTCGGTCGACGCTGTATTAAAATGATTGTATATTTTTTTTGTACCAATGTACAGTTTCTTAGAAGCCAATGGTAATCGTGAACTGTCTTCTCGTACCGAGGATACGGAACGTTGACGACGCCATTTTTGAAACACGTAAATTGTGATATGACAGGTGTCAAATCTGACGTTGATTGTCAATAATTCAATCAAAAACGATAATTGTATTTAGTTACACAATATTACTAACATAATGTTAAACGGATACACTTAACGCCACGGATATCGCGCGAAGACGTGTGTTCAATGCACGAATGACGCAAGTTCATGTTTCGTTGCACACAGTGGACATTTTATAACATAATAATAATAATGTATGTTATGACAAGACTCATTCATACTGACCACGAGTTTTATTTGCTTTGTAATTAACTATCATTTAATTTTTAAACTGTCAGTGAGAAAAGTGCCCTACTCTGTGAGAGGGTAAGTCATAACAATTTTATGTGTTTTGAATTATTATTGTAACATAATGCTGGCATTTTAATAACTTGAATTTATTTTAAATTATTATTGCTAGGATTACTAACGGAACCGCCCGTGGTGATTGTATAATATTGTATAGATTTGTGCTCATTTGCTGAACATGGTTTGAAAAAATATTTTGTTTATAGTTTTATGGTTTTTTTAAACATAATACTGGCCCGTATTTTTTTACTTCAAAATTGTATTGACATGCAGACATTATTCGATTTTTTTTTGTCTGGCTGAAAAATAAAGTACTTGACTGACACTGACCCAATGATTTTCGTCTGTGATTGATTGGGACTACTCAGGTACTGTATGGTAATACACTTTGTTCCAAATTGAGGTGATGAAAGAATACAGTAGTAAGAAATTTCTGATTGAATGGCAGATGGCTAGACCGTATAATTTACCTTTATTGTAAAATACCCCGTTATGAATATTTTTAAATGTAAAATATTAACGTATAATAATGACTAATGTGTATAATATAGAGTTTTGTTTTAATATTATTCTGTACCTATTTATTTGTTGCTCTGTATAAATATGCTCGTATACTTTCCGTATAGAATGTTCTACTAAATTTCGTTTTAGCTTGCCGAAGTTTCGCTTTTAACTAATTTTGAAGTGATAGTGGTGTAACTTGCCAGTTCTGAAAATGTTACTTATTGGTTCCAGTCGCTGTTCAGACTACTAGTTCTGGGGATGAGGGGCTTAAGAGACGTCATTCCGACATTATAATATACCGTTGTACTTTGTAACCTATTTTTTGACCTAACGTAGTGACCTATCCCATACATTTGATCAGATTATGGTGAAAATATTATTCTATTTCTTACCAAGTGGATCCCGGTTGCCGTTTACTTTATTCCACAAACTAAATTCGATACCAACAAATTTTAAGTTCTAATTTGAACCGTAGATGATCGTACTGGTGTACGATGAATGTGCGAAATTAATTTTATAGTAACCAAAAACATAAAGCGACGGAAATACGAAAACTGTTTAGTTGCATTCCAATGTTCGGTGGAATTAATTGTACCCTCTGGAGCCCCAATCCCGCTCAACCGCGGTATGAACACAATATTGTTGCTAACATTATGTATTTTAGTAGCATTTGTATTTAAAATATAAACGATTGCTCAAAATTGTATCCCATTGTATCGTGTGATAGACAGGATCACTGCGTTTTGTTCCGCAGAAGTTACCACGCCCTCACTGTAGTTAACAGGATATATTTTTATATGATTGATTGTATGTAAACCGGGCTATTCGAGCGGCGCGCGGCGGGCGAGAAATATGACTAAAAATTAACATATCAGGAAAGGTGAAATAATTGTGTGCGAGTTTTATCGTAAATTTCACTTGTCGCTAATTTAGTTTGAAACACTTGTAAGTGGGAGCAAACCTTATCCATTATTGTATGAATCACTGATGGAATTGTAATGACGCTTTCTCTTGAATACATCTTTTTTATCTTTTGTTAAATTTCGTACTATTCGCAACTATACGTTGTTTTTTTTTTTAAATTCAGATAAGTCTTCCATGGCTGTCTTTTACATTCTGATTGCCCGTCGGTCGAGCCGTGCGCCCTGTATTTATTGTATTGAAGTGATTGTAAACCACGTGACTAGCTCGAGGCATGGGATTATGAACTGAGTTTTGTATTTGTAGTCGTTTACATCGTCTGAATTGCTAAGGCAATCTGTATTGCTGTGCCGACAGAAGCACGCGAGAGGCGTATTATATCAGGTGCTGACCAAAACATTCGTGTAGCGGCCCTTATCAGTTGACTTAGGAATTGGATGTGTGGAGATATTCCATTGGAGATAGGCTGAAAATATAAAAATAATATTACAGTGCAAGTGTTGCAGTTGAAGTGAAGATGTTGTTAATTTAATATATTCTAAAACAATAGGTAGAATAAAACTTTGTTAAGTGGTTATACATATATATTTTAACATGATATGCACTTCATCAGTTACAACGGGTAGATTTAGCTGTGGAAGCTTAGTGCACGTTAATAGATAATTAATTACTTTACTTTTATTGCAACACTGTCACGGATGTGTGGATGAATAGTCGAATTGTAAACCGTGTAATGATTTGTAGATATTTAATGCTGGCCTTTAAATAGGGCACACATACGGAGTCTTCGCCGCTGTTTCCAGAGATTTACCCTCTTATTCATAACAATTAATAAACCTATTAAAGCAACAGAGTTTTCTGTCACTTTCGAATTCCGAACTGAGTTTAAATGAAGAATACAAAACACTTCTATTATTTATATTTTATACATATATATCAACCCTATGTGTGCATAAGTAAATCTTTATTTTATTTATATCAAATCTCAATCAAAGTATCAATGTCATATTTATGTAACTATGTGTATACCTCGTGAATAGAACTGAAATGCCCATTAGAGCTTCAAACGTCATAGACGTCCCACTGCTGGGCACGGATCTCTCCCCCACATACACACCTGCGGGAGATCAAGAGCACACTCCACCACGCTGCTCCAACGTGGATTGGTGGAGGAAATGCCCATTATATTTGAAATATGTACATACCTGGAAAGCGGCGCCGGCTTCGAGTAGACCGATCACAGTAAATAGACATACAAATATAAAATGTATCGAAAAATCACATTGGAAAATTGTAAAGCTAACGAACTTAAATATACTCTAATGAGAATGACCTTTGTATTATTTTGTTACCCCTATAAAGAGTAGATTTTTACGATTCTATCGCTTCCAAACATATAGACTTATCATGTGAAGACCATAGATATGTGGTATTATAAAAGACCACATAGAACTTCACCCGTAAAACGGCCTAGCAGATTTTCCCGAGGGAACTCGATCTAAGTCTTTTCAAAAATTCAAAATTGGTTCATCCATTTGGGAGCTATAATGCTTCACACACAGTTACAACCCAAGGACGTTCCATTGGGGCACGGAAGCCCATTGATAGCTTCCGCAGGTGTAGTACACACTCCTCATGCTGCTTCAATACAAATTGGAGGGAAAACAAAGGACACAGGACATAAACAGCGCAGCGCGCATGCTGTCCTTTTTGTAAATCATCTGTCGAAATCAATCTTTAATTATGTTTCGTTAAGTATTGTTTTCTCAGATTCTCTTCATACAATTTTTAATTTTGGTATTTTCAAAGAAAGAGTAAAAAAACAACAAATAACATTATATCAAAATATTTATTTCTAGGGATTACGGATGAGCCTACTAGGGTTGGATTGGTATTTACAATGAATGCGATAATATTATGCTTAGAAACATCTGTTCAAGTATCAAATAACCACAAATACCAATAATTTCAATAGAAATATCAGACTGAAGACTGACTTGAAGATATTGGCCTTGATGCAAGCAAAGTCGCAAGTAAATTCTGGTTAAAAGCTAAATTGAAAAACAACGACATCGACGACAGGGTATGTTGTTAAGAGCAGATCAGAAATTAATTATTATTTTATGCTTACATGGAAAGAAATATTAAATTATTACGTTTAACTTTGTGAATTCGTCCCTTTTTAAGTAAACAAAACTGAGCTCATTGCTATAATATCGTGGGTTTTTATATGCTGATGGTGTACTATAGAATTGGACTGCATTTTGGTATCATCATCTGATTACAATGGTGGAATTCTTAAGAATTCTATATTTCGAACAGATATTTCTGACATAATTAGGTGTATAAATGACACAAGATAGTGCTTGGTGCACACGCTCGAGCAAGTAAACATGTACTTAATCAGTTTAATTATGTACATGTGCTCTCAATAAGCCGAAAAATGCGAGAGATAACATACAAAATATTTTAATTTATTTTTGATTGTAAGAACTAAGTAGGTATGTAATATAAAATCCAAAACAAGTTCTTATAGAGATCTTATAAGAGATCCTATTAGAGTGGCGATACATTTAGTTATTGGAAAATAATACTAAGAACTATATTGTATTACTGAATAATATTAACCAACACTTAAAACTAGATATGAGATGTCAAGCCCAGAGAAAATTCCTAATAAACAAAACATACCTACTTAAAGAGAAATATTGTGCAAATACAAGACGTACTGAAAATTATATTAACTGGTTTATTCCATCAAAACAGGTTTGTAAATGTTTATAGAAGGGTATGGTGACATCACATTTAATCTTAATGTTACAAATTCGACGGGCCCGTTTGTGCAATCGGTAGCACACAGACCGACAAACACATTGAGTCAATTAGCTAAACGGGTATTCTATTCTCAGTCGGAATTGTTTTTTATTTTTAATATAAATACTATTTTGAGATCAAAATCAGGTACCTAATCGTTTTATAGAAAATTACTGAAATGTTTTCAACAGTAAAATCATTTTTCTAGCAAAGAAGACAGTCATAATCATATGTCATAATGTCACCTTGGTTCTGTATTCTGAGATGCCACCATACCCAGTTAACGGTTAGTGATGTGAACAAGAATAAGAGTATTCAGTGACTTACTGAGCCTGAAATTTAACATGAGTCTGTTTGGATCAAAAACAATAACAATATAATACACTATGCAAAATTATAAAACAATGACAGCTGATTCTCAATTTACATTTAGTGGTTACACTTTTCTTTGGGCCCAATATTAGGTTGCGTTTAACATTACTTCTTAAGATATGTTTTTGACAAATTTAACATTTACATCTATTATTTCTTATACAAGACACTAAATCAGAATAATGCACTACCAATTAAAATAATCTGTCTTAATAATTGTATGAATTTGGATGGATCATTGAAAGATTTATGTTTAAAATAAGATCATGCCTTTAGCTTCCCAAAGGGGTAGGCAGAGAGGCGTGTAATACACCCACTTCTCATCAGTTATGTTACATACATGTAATACACACACATTTATACACCATAGGTGGTGGGCCAATTGCCGCACACCTGGCACAAATCCAGACTCTGAGCTGCTAGCATTTCTAGGTTTTTAGAAAAAAAGAATTCATCCAATCCTTTTGTGTTTTGTTCTGTAGGGTTTCAAGATAAGTTGGAATAATGCACCGGTCACATAGAAGGTTTGAACATAATGATCATAACTCCATCCATAAAAACTTATAGGTAGTGTAGAAGTACATTTTTAAAGTACATTTACGTTCTTAATAAAAAAAACAGTGATAATAATAATCCTTATGAAATTCCTGTCCAATGTTTTGCAGAAACAATCTTTTCAATAATAAACGCAACAATTACACTAACATATGAACAAAGAGATCCAATACAACGATAGGCTTCCCCATGCCTGACACTGTCTCATCCATTTAACTGATTCTGATGATCATCATTGTGTTTTGATTGTATGAGTAAAGTAAGTATTATATTTATTTATTTATTCAACTTTATTGACACCTCTAAAGAGATATACAATTTTATGCATGTTAAAGAAATATATCACTTATATGCACCTCGCCTGTGATAAAAAGGTTGAGAAACATAAACAACAAGCAAGAAACCCACACCTACTCTTATATATCTCTATACACAACCTTTTATCTCTTCAAGTGTAACACATAATAAAATATGCCACTCATTATTAAAGTATTAACTTCATGCCAAGAGCTGTAACGTATCCTCATAAAAATAGTACCACACAATTATTTTCTGTCTAACAATCTACCAATCAAATAAACTATTTAATAGGTATATTAGCACTAACTATCCAAGAATTTATAACAATTGAGTTACAACAGCATGTGTTCTGTATTGAATACACAGACAGTGAGTGTTAAATAAGAAAAAAACTTGGTAACAACCTGTATACTAAAATAGTCTGCCTATACTGAAATCAGATTCATCAGATTAGAATTGGAATCAGAACCATTATGTCAAATAAATAAGACAGAGTTTTCAGTGTATAGGAAAGTCAACAACCGACGGTATCACCTCTCCTTGCCGAGTACCTTACTGCTAGTGGGAGCGGGGCTAGGGCGCCGGGTGCTGGCCGGGCGCAGCTGCGTGCTCGGGGCTGTGCTTCTGCTTTTTCCTCTTCTTCTCCTTTTTCCTCTTCTTGCGCTCCTTGTCATCATCGTGCCTCTTTTGCTTTTTGTGTTTCTTTGTGTCGTATGTTTCAGTGTTTGATGGATCTGGAATTTTGATAGATTACATAAAATTGAGCAATCTAATCATATTTTCTTTAAATGGCTAGCTAATTATTCAATGGGCAACAAAGTATTTTTGTGAACAGAAATGTAATTAGTTTTAGTTTAGCACTGTTATTAAAGTAAGGTCTGTTAAGTAAACCTACCAGCCAATTACTAAAACTGAATAAATCTGTAAGTGATTAAAAAAAGTAACATAACATTAACAACAAATCAAAAACATGTAATTTACCTTGTAAAGGAGTGTCTTGTCCAGGGGGTGCCCCGTCTTTGTGCTTGTGCTTCTTGTGTTTGCTCTTATGCCTCTTAGGCGGGGTGGCGCTCACATAACGGTACTGCTCCGGCAGGGGCCCGGGGTGAAGCCTGAACCCAGCCAGCTGTGCACTCGTCAGGGGTAGTAACTCCTTCCCTCCAATTGGTCTTTTCGCTATCACCGATCCTAATGTGCTGTTGTCCTCCTGGCCAGGCCCGTCCACAATGCCTGGTAAGTTGGGCAGGAAGGATGACAGAGACTCCTTGAGCTTCTTTCCATTAAATTTACTATATGAGTGCTCCAGTCCGTAGTACGCCATCAAATTTGTTGCACCCGTGAGTTCACATTCTCCTGAAACAGATTATTACGCACCATTTTTTTTGGAACCGCAAGCTTTTGTATTACAACAACAAAATATTTCTACGGAATTGAGCTTTGCATGAAAATAAGACGCATGCAGTCAAGAATCTTGTGAAGGTAGTATATTAATATTAGCACTATAGAGAGATTACCTGGAGGTTCTTTCATCAAATAGAAAGGTCCACTATGTACAATTGCAGGGTTTTTGCCAAGCGAGATGGTAGTTTTGAGAGTGCCAGACGAATCCTGGCGAGAAACGACTGGTGACCTCCCTCCTCGAGGTGAGGACTTCGGTGAATATGGTTCTACTTTTCTAAACTGATCAGACATCATTTTGCATAGGCATTGTCTACTAAAAAGGTTTTAAAGAAACAAAAATTATTAAAGAAACTAATGGAAAATAAACTGTCTTTCCCTTGGCGAAGACGAAGTTGACTCTATATAACCATAGACAAATCTTTCTATAAGTAAGTACAGTACAGACTAAAACTAAACTATGTATTTTTGTTTGTCTACATGTTTATAGGTAATAAATAAGTTACGAAACAATATATTTGATCTATTACTTCCATGAGACAATGTAACATGTCTATGATTCTACAAAAAACCTAACGTTAAGAGCGCCACACAAAGCCCTGCTTGCAGTGCCCCTGCCAATCGTATCGTGTGTGTGCTTGCAGGGCCGATTTTTTAATTGCTT
>DWTT01002256.1:0-10313 GCA_018250895.1 Carterocephalus mandan | reverse complement strand
AGTGGCCAACCCAGTGTCGAATGTTCTCAGGCCACCCGAAGGTCTTCGACAAGGCTTAACGACTGTTTCCAACATTGTAAACAACCGGGACCCACGGCTTAACGTGTCCTCTGAAGCACGGTAGCGTCCATGAATTTTGTCTAGCGGTCGTTGATTAACTCTTTCGATCATATGCGAGCCATTGGGCTAGGTATGGATGCTAACATAGTAATGCGTATTAATAATTTCCCCTAGATCATAAGTTATGACTCGCCTCGAGGCGGTGTCTCCGTGGTGACCGAGAAAGGGGAGACGACCACGTCGTTCCTGCTCATCCAGCAGGCCAGGCCCTCCGACTCCGGCACCTACCAGTGCAACCCGAGCAACGCGCAGTCCAAGAGCATAGTGGTTCATGTTTTAAATGGTGAGTTGTGAGCCCACCTCCTCTATTCATGTTATCGAATTTTCTTTCTTTTTTTATCACCTGTACTTTTGTTCTATTAATTTTTGAGTTTTACTTGATGTGTGGCAAAATAAATAAATTCTTATCATTATTCTTATTCTTCTTATTCTATAAGATGGTAGGCTATAGTCCTCCACTAAGGGCCAAGTGCTGATTGGCATACTTCCGCCTTTGAGATAAGTATGGCTAACTATCTGGAATGTAGGTTTTCTCATGATATCCTTAATTGAACTACGTGATCTCGGGCAGCACTGAAAATCAGCGATGCTAGTTTCCTTTAGAGTCAACAGCATATTATGCTAATTGGTGACCTTTTTAATCACAACACTGCTGCACCAGTTAACATATTAATGTAATCTTTATTTAATTGTAAGTTCATTCTGTTGCAATGAAGTGGTCAAATAAACATATTTTCTTCCTTTCTTGATAAAGTAAGTTATATTTTATTGCTTAAACTCACATAACTAAATCATTGGTTCGTAACGCTTGGATTAAAGACCGATTTTTAGTTGCAGTGCTATATATGCAAATGAAAAAACTTTAGTATCGGACTACATAGACCCATGGTTTGTTAGTTGACTGAATACTTATAAACTAATGTTACACTACATAAAGAATCATACTTATGCAAATGATAATTGCAATTTCTTATCGCAAAATCTAAAAGACATTATTGAATGATATTAAATAACAGACTTTATTTTTGGACTACGACCATCCATAAATTAGTACCATTGAAAAGCTTGTTCGTAAAAACTATCCTACTAAAGATATATACATACACTAATTAAATAAAATAAAAATTAAACATACATTAGTACCACAATGACATGCGAGGCACTCCGTGCGGACTGCAGCGTCTGGCCGAAGACAGGTCTGCCTCAGTTTCCGTCATCGTCTGCACAAAAAATAATAATTGTTGTTTTATTTAATTTTGTAGCATTAAAAAAAAAACTCCAATATATATAAACTTTCTATTTAAACATATAAAAATACCTAAAATACTTTTAAGCAATTACTATTGTTTCGTTGTATTTATAATCATCAATAGCGGCTTTGTAAAAGATCTTTTCAGACATTTTTCTATAGCCAGTTAATATTGTCTTTATCATATGCAATATCGAGAGCTCTCGACAGCGCTATCTGAAGGGGATTCCAATCTTCTTGACAAACGATCTCTCTCGAATAACGGAAGGAAAACACAATTTTTAAAATTCATCCAGTCGAAAAAGGTTGGACTAAGGCCATTACTATTACCATTAAAACAACGACGACGATGAATCAAATAAATGAAGCGATACGAAACGTTCTTTCTAAATGGTTGCGTTAATAATTTTTATTAGCTACAACGGTAATTAGGCTTTGCTTGTCATGAGAAATATAAATTTAACCTTTAAAAATCAACTTTAAAATTCTCGACGAAAGTTCCAATCTTGATAAGTTTGAAATGGCTCAAAACTTTTACGCTAGTCGTTTAAAATTGTAATTTATTTACAGATGGTTGGAACCGATTTATTCTGTAGTGATTGCGCACATTACGTTAGTGTAGTGGTCACAAGCGCGATTTTTTGAGCAAGAGGTCCTGGATTTGAGCAAAGCATTGTTGTGGTTATCTAACATAAGACTCCTTGTAGAGGCACCGCCTGAATTTGAGCTAGCTTTATGGGTAGGGAATGACTCCATAGTACGGCTTGTCGTTCAGGGTAAGGTAGAAGGCACTAGGCCGCCGCCATGCGTTGGACCACGTCAAGTCAGCACTCATATCCATGAGTGTGCCAGGGTCTCAACCATCCGAGACAAGTGGCGATTGCTCATGAGGCGCATAATCTGACCACATCAATGACCACGTGACGACCACGACCGCTCTGACAATAGTGTTACGACAAAGAAGAATGACAATAGGTTCACCCCCCAATCTTCGTAAATAGGACCTACTACATAACTAGTGAAAAGTATCTACAAAATATGTAGTTGTGATGTCTTGTTACTCGTATGTGTTAGACATAATTAGTGGCCAGAACTATTAGTCACTTTTACATTGACCAAACTCTTGATAAAAGTATAGACAAGCTTTATAAAATTCTGATCATTGGTACTAGCAACCAGAATACACGAAAGTTATTTGAGTTAAAAAAATTATCCATGACTCTTTTATATTGCGCCTATTTAATGGATCGTGTATTCAATTATAAATGAATATGTACGTAACCCTTTAGTCGGGTTTAAATAATTTACCTTTTAAAGCTAGGATTTATTCAAGAAAGACGCGGTTAAGGATTAAAAAGTGCGGTTGATTTTGTATCTTGCTTACAATAAAATTAAACAGAAATAAATAAATATTTTCACTGCTATCTAGGGTAAGATTGCATAAAATTAGTTTGGTCTAAATGAATTTATTTGAATTCATATAAATAAACTACACATGAGTAAATATTTTTATAAATGATTTCTTATATCATACGAGTACATACCGCAGATAAACCAATCAGGTATAAGCATGGCCATATCATTATTTAGACATCATACACATTATTTTGTTTTCCACTGCTTCCTCCACAAATTGTGGTAATTTTAGTTACCGTGAGTTGTGGCCGAAGTATTCGAAAACCACAATATGTGAATTAATATGTAGGTATTGTTTTTATTGTTGTATTATTATTTTGCTTGTAGGATAGTGTGGACAGATATTATTAGGGTGACTAAGCCAATAAATAAAGAAAAAAAAATCAATACCAAGAAACAATAAAAAATAAATTGCTAACAAACCTATTCCTAACTACACCCTGACAAGCCAACAGTTATAAATGCTGCTTCATTATCTTTAATATTTTTATTTTATTTTACGAGTATAATATACTCGTATTTAATATTAAAAAAAACTGTTAGATTATCACTGTTACTGTTACAAATACCGCCGTCGGCTTTGTTGAGAGCAGTTTTAATTTTTGCCAAAGAAGCAAACTCGATTTTCCCATTATCAGGCGAGTACCCCGCGGCTATGCAGCGCGGCGGGCAGGCCTTCGCGCCCACGTCGCCCGCGCACTGCCTGGTGCTGGCCGTCGGACTCATCGTCGCACTCTCCTGACACACCACTACTCTACTCGTAATGTAAATATAATTTTACCAAAATCCCCTGAGCATATCGACATTTGCGGTGTTAAAAGATCCACGAACAACGGAGACATCGATTTATTTTACCTTGAAAAAATTCACCACAGTCCGCTTCCAAATTCTTACAGGCTTCGTGTTATCATTGCTGGTGGGGCGGACCGCGGTGGTTCAGTAATAGGAGCCCCCAGTGATTGTGGGAATGTGGGTTCGAAACCTGCTGTGATTTTTTCAAAGTAAAATAAATGTGTATTTCATTTCATAGCACTGTTAGTGTTGTAATATCATAATAAAGAGAACGCTAATGTCTATGTGGACAGGAGATATTCGCTATTTCATAGTGTGGGTTGTGTTATGTACAATATAAATTTAAAAAATCCCTGGGCAAGTAGAAGTGCTTGTTTCGTATAGACTTGTACATAATGTAGGTAATTTAAGGCAAATGTGAAGCGACTTTATTGGTTATATTACGAATTCTAATGAAAGCGAATGCTGCATTTTTCTAACATTCCGTTAATAAAGAAAATTTTGTTAAAACCCACTGAAATTACCAAATGCTTATCAATATTTTGAAAATACGTACAAAAATTCTTGATTTAATAGTACCGTTAAAAGTAGCACCCGTGTATTATTAAATTGGAAAAAACTTAGAAATGAAACGGGAAGATAAACCAGCTGACAATACTATATTAACACAAATGTTTAGGAAAGATTGTAAATATTATTATAAAGAGTAAAGATATACGATTCATTATATCTAGGTACTCTGCTAAGGAATGTAAAGTGTAAGTATTAGTGGCCTCCTATGAGTTCACTCAAAAATGTTGTAAATACTGTAAAGAAGGTTCTTGTACAGGACATTGTAACAACCGATGTATTTTGTGGATGTATTATGTAAAGAAATTTTAATGTTAGTGATAAATCATTAACTTGACGTTACTGCAGCTCGACGAAAACGGACTTATTTTTGTGGAATATAGTGAAAGTGTTATTGATATTCGAATACTTGAATGTCATAAAAATTGTATGCAGTGCACAAAGTGAGGATAAAATATTGTAAAATTAAAATATTCAAACAAAGTATTTTAATATTTTTATTTTACAATATTTTCCAGTAAAACTTGAGAAATGACCTGTATAAGAAACCTCGTTGAAATAGTGTTAAAACATAGTATAGGCTAGAAATTTAAGTGTAATTTAGGAATAAATATTATTTTACATAATTAGTTAGAAGAGAATTTATTTAATTAAAAATACAAGCTGTTTATATAAAAACTTTTTCCTTCGGAGCAAGATCTTTCCATGTTAGTCGTGTATAGTATTTAAATTTTAATAACAGAACATAGATATTTTTAAGTAACTAACTTGTCTCACTGAAAACGATTAAACGAGTAATAAAAATAAAAATATTATTATTATATGTAACCTGTTGATGTGATTATTGCATAGTTACTTTTAAAAAAATAAGTCGCCGTGTTTTAAGCATCGTGTTAAATAAATAGTCTTCCAATTTAATTTTTACTGCTCCATTCACAACACTAAGTAACTAGAACTCACGTAAGCTGAGAATACCATAAATATTTCATAGGTTTCCACAATGTTTTCCCACACCGTTACAGCAGGTGATATTTAATTTCTTATAACGCTATAACGCCCATAAATGAAAAGTTTACGATTACCTATTTTATATCGTTATGTTTCATTCAGGTGTGTTTTTCACTGCGACCCATATACGTCCCACTGCTGGGCACGGGTCTCCCCCACAGGTGTGTACCTTTACCTAAATTATTTCTTTTTAGAGTAGAATGTATCTCAGATTATCTAAGTATCTCTTATCTCGAGATATATCTAGATATACTCGTATCTCAAAGTACTATGTACACGGTTTGACCAGTTAATTACCGTGTCAGTTTCCTTTTCAGTAATTTTATTATTGGGTTATCATCAAGATTTAGGTCTCAATGATTGTTTAGTAGTATCTGCTGTATGTTGCTTCTCGTTACTTGTTGGCAGTGAAAACACGCAGCAACGTTACTTAAACTTATTATTGTTCGTAACGACAGAATCTAGATTATCCCCGTCCCTGTCCTAAATCTCACATTGTGTAGATTGAGATTTGAAGTGCTTTTAAAGACAGATGCTGTCATTAAATTACTATAAAATTAATAATATTTTATTTATTCATATTTAATTATTTAAATACATTTGTAAATAATCATTAATGTGCTGTCTAATAGCATCTCAATGTACCATCTGCGTGTAAATACGATAAAATATGTTTTATTGATGTGTTTTTACTTAATAACGTACGAAATGGCAGATCTTGATGAATGTAACCAGTTATTATTATGACGAAGTTTATTATTGTATACAGTTACAATAGATTAAAAGATTTGTTGTATGTATTATGATACTTGACTGTGCAGCAGCACAATATAAACTACATGTATGATAAACATGATTATAAAGAAATAATAAAGTTTTGAAAAAATAAAACCGTTTTTTTAAATGATAAAAATTAACTCTGAAATAAAATTATATAAATATTAATACACTTTATAATTATGCTTGGCGACTCCGAGGCGGCAAGAGTGGGAGCTCGAACCGTCCATCCAGTGAGCCTAGACAAATTTGTGTGTACACAATGTCGATGGGTTTCGACGTCTTTGGATGTTTCGTCCGACACGAGCCTGTCATGGGCACAGCGCTGGAGGGCACCGGTGCGTTCTATTATCAAGCGCCGAGGAAGGCCACCGAAGGGGTTTACAAAAAAAAGGTCCCCGCTCGAGAATCTAGGCACACCAGCGAAGATATTTATTTCGCAGGTAAATTGTTGTACTATGGATATTAAGTTGTGGTGTTTTGTGGTGTTGCAACACAGGTTAAGACATACCGCGTTGTGAATGTTTAAGCATTTATTATAGATACCTACCTAACATTGATTGATATAACTTACAGAAGTTTTGTAGCGGTGACAGTCCAGTAGCTATCTAACTAGCCTCTCACTCGAGTGGTACCAAGCGGCACGCGCCAATGACTTTTCTATGATAAGTGCGATTTAAGAATTTAAATGTCACTTGCTATAACGGTGAAGGACACATCTGATGAAACCTGCATGCCTGAGAGTTCATCATAATGTTCTCGAAGGCTTGTGAAGTCTGCCAATCCGCACTTGGCCAGTGTGGTGGATTCACAACCATTAATCTTTTATTTACCACATTTTTTCCAGAGTAAAAAAAGTTTCAGTAATTCCACGTCTATTCACCGCCGTCAGAAAGAAGAGAAATTACTTATTTGGCGAATATAAGTTACTTTTAGAATTTACTAAGTAGGTAAAAGCTTTTTACTTTGCTGATCATGGTTAGAAAACTACATCCCTTTCATTATGTTTTGTCTAAGAAGTAGGTAAGTAAAGATAAAAACCACTCATTCATCTCTTTTTCACTCAACTCCAAAAATACCCACGAACGAGCGCGTGAAAAAATGTAAATATGCCTATAGCAGAAGCCTGAGAATAATTGAATATCAGCGCATTAAAGATTCATATTACTGCAAAACTTTTGTTTACTCCCAAAAATATAACATAAATCCGTTTGTTTGAGGGTTGGGCGTAAACAGAGGGAGTGGGTGGCATCTCGGCGCCTTATGAATATCTAATCATGCTGAAAAGAGATGAAAGATGGCTTCCCTAATTCATAAAGACTTATTTACATGCTACGTTGGATGTATTTTGTTAAAGGGAACGTACTGAGTTTACTCGGACTATTTCGGGATTCTGTTGTAAAAACAAAATTATCTTTCTTTACCTTCTGAGAATTACTGTTACTGTGATAAAATATCTGCTGCAGGCTCGCTATTCAAACTAAATATAGGTATACCTGAGTTTGAATACAGCTATACATGAGCTTGAATAGAGCTATATCTGAGCTTGAATATACTTGAGCTTGAAGATAGGTATACCTGAGTTTGAATACAGCTATTCCTGAGATACTTGAGTTTGAAGATAGGTATACCTGAGTTTGAATACAGCTATTCCTGAGCTTGAATACTCCTATTCGAATATAATACCTACCATAAAATTAATAAATAATAGTAATCAATAATACGTTAATATCCACGTACGTAGCGTCCATACCCTGGACTTGAGGACCTGGAATGGCTTGCGTCGATTAAATGTGACCGACCGACCGTTAAGCAACGACGGGTGCGGTCGGTTTGAAGGTGAGTAACCGCTGGTGGCAATTACATGGGCGCTACCGTGGCGTACTTTGGCTCTAGAAATAAGCTTTGATTAGCATGGTAGTTCAGTAGCCGTATAAGTAACAATAGTTATTTTCTGGTAACAGTCACTTTTTGCCCAATTTCGTATAAAAACTAGTTGGATCTCTAAATACCCCAAAAGCTTAAAAAGTCCATGTCAAAATTTGCCAGTATGGTCATAAGATTTTAAATAATTGATAAATTCATAAGATCATACGGGCAGATCGTCAGACTTCACATATCTTCGAGAATATTATGGAGAACTCTCAGGGATGAAGGTTTTCTCACTGTGTTTTAATTCACTATTATAGCATGTCATATATTTTCTTGAAACTCAAAAGCCATTGGTGCGAGCTTTTGAGAATTGATCCTGGCCCAAGTTTGCACCCGTAGCAATTGTAGCTTGTTGTATTGCAAAGGACAAAAGTTTTAACTTAGGTGTTTTTTTAAACCTAAAACCAATTCAGACTTAAAAATATTAAAAGCCAATATAGAAACACTGTCACAGATAAATGAAATTATCTGCGATATCGATTCACAGTAAATCCAGGTTCTAGATATATTTTTAACGAAAGGGTTGGGACGGCCTCAGAGGTATACAAAAGCGTATTACCTACTTCCATGTCTTTCATCGTGAAAGGAATAAATTCTATAGGGTGTCACCAAACTGACATAGATAGGTCACACACTGGCTGCAAATATTATCTACGAGCATGTCTTTTTGCGTCATCGTTATCAATTGACTATTTAACTAACAAGAACCTATTTGGTTTATGGAAATATCATGTTGCGTGGCAATTCAATGATCTGGTCTATGGTTTTACGTAATTTGAGTACCTATGTTGTAACGTTGGAATTCCTTTTCATTATCGCAATTTAATTGTTGAAGTTTCATCCAAACCGCATCGACTTCTGGCCTAATCGAACGACCACTATTCGGTTACGATACAATGTGATGCCCCTGGTTATTGCATAAGCGACGGTTACCACTTACCATTCGGAGGTCTGTATGCTTGTTTGTCTGTTATAAAAAAATCTAGTAATAGAATAGTTATAAGTTGTACTAAAAATAAATGAGATCTAAACCAAAAATAATTTTCAGACTTGTTTTTAAAACGTAGCTAATTTTTTTTTTCATTTTTAACTTGGCAAGTAAAGAATCAAGGACAGTCCCCAACTCTCAAGGAAACCTGCATGCCTGAAAGTTTATCATCACATTCATTCATCAAGGGTTGTGATGATGATTCATTAGATACAAGACAACATAGTTGTTTCAAATTCTTTCACCATAAAAACACTCCTTTAATTTAGCGACTACACGAGGCGGGCTCAGCCAAGCCGTAATGACCGGCGTCGACTCCGCACGAAGCTATTACAACTACGCACGAGCGTTTTACTAAATTGGCCGCGTGACTTGCTAGACGAGTTAAGCTGCTTACACAATGGGAGTGGCTGGAATGAGTAAACGGGCCAGAGGATATTTCTAATAGTGCCAGCCCTATAGTAGTTAAGAATTCTAGAGCAGGGTTAGAACAACTAAACGAACCACCTGCTGGAAACTTTATCGACAGACAGATAGACCGACAAGTTCCTTTATTGTACACCAAAAGGATAAAGATACAACATACAACAAGTATAAATAAGAAAATAATAGAGTGGTGGTACAAATGGCGGTCCTATCAATATAAAGCTATCTCTTCCAGACAACCATAGAAATAATGTCTTGAAACTCTCCTTCTGTCTTACAAAAATTCAATTAGGTATATTGAATTGTTGTAGGAAGACCGCCTAAAAGTTTTTACGTTACGACTGCCAATTTACACATGGCGAAGCAGGCTATGGATTAACCTTTCCAATAACTAAAACAGTTTTTCAGCCTTACCACAATTGATTTAAAATCAATTATGAAAAATGGCAGATTTGGTACTTTGTATCTTTGGTGGTGGTCGTACTACTTCGATTAAATCTAGATAGGGTGACCTACGCTTACAGCTTTAAAAAACCTGAAACACCATTTACTTACAGCTTGTTTCATTAAACGTTTTTGAAAATGTATTTATTTCAAACGTAATTTTTTTATTAATATGTATAAAAATTCACCAAAACAATATGAAAACCATTTGTTTTAAGCGGGATAGCGTTGGTTTTCTGTGATTTTGTTTCTTTCTATTTTTAGTTATTTCCATTTTTACACCGAAACTCGTATGACCTAAATTGGAACGCTCGTTGGGGTCAATCGATCAGTAAGTTATTTATATTATGTTGCTGGCGCATTTGAAGCGAACTCGTGCAATGGCATGTACTTATCAAGTTACTTCATGGAGAGTTTAGTGCATTCCAACATTATGTGGTACAATCTGCTTATTTGCTCAATACAGCATAAATCGCGAAACCAGGATGATGATCTGTGTAATTTTATAATATTGTTTTTAAAAGCTTTTATTTAACTTCACTCGTATGTATCTATGTATGTATGTCCTGGAATCTTGCAATCAATATTTCA
>DWTT01002255.1:0-10313 GCA_018250895.1 Carterocephalus mandan | reverse complement strand
CAACCGGACCATAATTGCTTTAAAAACAATTATTACACGGCAGAAATGGTACTAGGTACCGTGGCGGGCGGTGGTACGGGCGAACTCTATATGGAACCAATTAGGTTTCATATAGAACCAATTTGGTTCACTATAGGCTCTACCACCTACAAAAATTTAATCACTGCTTCTTAAAGTACATCTGTGACATGGGACGAGACTCAAGGACTTTGTTGGTCAGTAGGTGGTCAGTTCGTTAGGATTCCTTGGGACAGTTAGTCTTGTTGGATGATAGAATAAAATAGAAAAGAATACAATATTCATTTATTTCGCTCGATTACAGTTGTTTTAAAAACAATTATCATACGGTAGAAATGTTACTAATTACGTGGCGGGTGGTGGACCCTAAACTGGATTACCTCAGTGCCTGAAGACGAAAGTGTTCAAACAGTGTGTGTGTGTTGTTGCCAGTGATGACATATGTATCCGAGACGTGGTATTTTACCGTCGGCCTCATTCGCAAGCTCATTGTCGCTCAGCGTGCTATGGAAAGAGTTAAGCTAGGTATTTCGCTACGATAACGGATTCAAAATGATGAAATCCGTAGACGAACGAGGGTTACCGACATAGCTCGTCGAGTAAGGAAGCTAAAATGGCAATCGGCAGGTCACGTCGCTGTAGCAAGGAAAATCGATGGATTATGAAGGTCCTCAAGTGGAGGCCACGGCTTGGGAAACGGAGCACAGGCCACCCTCCAACCAGATGGACTGGACTTAAATAAGTCAGCGGGTAATCGCTGGATTCAGAAGGCACAGGATCGGGAGGAGTGGCACCGATTAATGAAGGCCTATCAGCAGTGGACTTTAAAAAGCTGATGCTTCATAAATATAAGCCTTCATGCTACATGCCCTTCATAAATAAGCCCTTTTTTATATAACGTCATATATCAATGATTAATCTGAATATATTTATGGACATAACATTTTCAATTGGTTAATATATGTCTCATCTAGAACCGTGTCATACTATAATACTCTTGTCATATGAAGTGCTTAGCCCTCATAACTTAACCCTCTCGACTTCACCTCCATAATTAAACTTATCTTACCTTTTAATTAAATCCAAGTTCGAGACGCTAAATGTTGGAAGTATTTTAATGAAATTTTTGGCTCACTGCAGGGCAGCGGCCTCTCCTCGAAACGAAGAAGGCCAGGGATTATTCCACCACGATATTCCAACGCCGATTGGTTGATGGAACATTAGTGTAAACAACATTTAGATTTTAAGTATTCTTGACTGAGTGGTGAAGGGGCCGTTAATCCTTACTTCCTTATTAATATACTAGTGGACGCCCGCAGCTTCGCTCGCGTGGAAATAGACATAATAATAGTTTCGTTCACACCTAATAATATTATATAGCCTATGTTACTCAGTGAAGATGCAGCTTTCCTGTTGTTTTTGTGTGAAAACATCACAAACAAATCTGTCCTCTTTATAATATTATTAGTATATTAGTATTTATAGATAAATGGGAAAGTGTGTTTGTTGGTTTATTCTTTTCCTCTTCAACGGAAGCCCAGCACCCAGTACCCAGCAGTGGGACGTCTAGATATGAGTTGCAGCAGCAGCATCAGCTATATTACTCAAAATACTACATTATTCTTCTATATTTCCATCGGACTTTTACTCGTAAACTCATCGACTCACTCTCGTCATGTACTCAAAAACCTAATAGTTTTTATTCGAGTTGATTCTTCATAAATTATTCCTTTCCTTTTTACTTTCTACTGTTCTTAGAAAGTCATAAAACTGTTAGTTTTAATTTCAATTATAGTAGAAATCTTATCGTGACGCCACTTAGACAACCTGGCTTGTTCGTGAAGGCAATATCGCAGAAAGATACCTCTCACTGGTCTGAAGCGTTTTGTAAACGGAGAAATAAATTAAAATACACAAGTGTTGTGGATGCAAAGGCGCCCCGAGCGCTGTGGCTGGGGTAAGCCCCCGCGTTGCTAATTGCTAAGAAAAATGAATGTTCAGCTGTTGTGTCGTTATCTAATTTGAAAGCAGTTATCGCCTATCGATTAGACGTGTACTTCAGTGGATCGGTTTCAAAGCCCAAGCAATATCTCTCTCCCTCTCCATTTCCCTCTCCTTCTCCCTCTCTGGCTCCCTCTCTCTCCCTCTCCTTATCTTTCTCTCTCACCCTCTCTCTCTCTCCTTCTCTTTCTCTCTATCTCCCTCTCTCTCTCTCGCTCTCCCTCTCTTTATGACTTATCTATTTAGATATGTGCATCACAACATATTGTCCTAAAAGTTGTTAAAATATTGGGAAAATATTACATATTGCAAACTCTGTAGGGGCAAATCAAAACTGAAGATATTTACACCATAGATGTACCTATACACGTAAGAGAGCAAAAGTCGATTTGATAAACTTTGATCGCAGTCATTATTAACGATCACTTGCAGATCTAGTACTAGACTAACTGAGGCTACTTTCTTTTTTAAACCCATTTAAAGTTTGTCACTAATGTCATGATGTAACGGACGATAAGAGTGGGCCTGCAATTTCTGTCACCATTCACGCTTTTTCTACATGCTACCCCCATCACATAAAAAACCATGAAGTGAGTTTATAGTTTCCATAAAATACAAGGGCAGCGTATTGTTAGTGCCCCTCCGTCCGCTCCGGGCGGGAGGTACTTGAATCTTCTTAATAAGGCGAGTAAAAGGCTTCTCTGACGGCCCAATTATCAGAAACAACAGACGGATTCGGACCCATTCTGGAAATCTCGCAACCCTACTAGGCTTAGCGCGAATTTAATTATTTGTCTTACTTTGAGCTCTCGTAGTGAATTATACGAAATACATATTATATATTAAGTTCCAAAGCATAATCGTAGACATAACATAACATAATTACGACCGTATTTCACCAAAGGGCTAGACACACATTGCACCGGATATTTTTAGGTCCCATGTAGGTGGTGGGTGGGCCTTTTGCCATGCACCGGACACACATCGTGAGAAAACCTATATGCCTGAGAGTTCTTCATTATGTTCTCGAAGGCATGTGAAGTGGACTTAGGCCTCGTCCCTCCCATTCTGAGAGGAGACTCGTGCCCAACAGTGGGACAAAAGAACGGGTTGTGGTAGCGAATAAAGGACATCTAGTTTGGTAGTCCGGCTTACGACAACGAAGCAGTTTTAAAAAAATTAACGGGAGGGATACGTGTTTTTTAAATTGAAATATTAACAATTAATTAATTATACAAATTCGCTGCGACCCATAGACGTCCCACTGTTGGGCACGGGTCTCCTCTCAGAATGGGAGGGATTAGGCCTTAGTCCACCACGCTGGCCAATTATACAAATAAATTAGTACAAACTAAAATGATTTTTCAAAAATTGTAAATGCAATTGCCAGTAGCCGCAAAGTGAGAACATAAATTTAGTAGAGAGGATCCAATAATTTATTTCTAATGAAGAAATTTTACTGTTAAACAAAAATCAAAAGTCACCTTATACCTAAACGGATTTCTTATTATCTCCGATACCATTTATATATCAGACAGTTATTTACTAACGTTCAAAGTCAGTGAATGACTCAATTAATCCAATTCTCTTTTGGCGCTCCTCGTCTGAAAATAAGCCAACAGATCCTTGAAAACTTTAGCCTTTTTACATAAATTGACAGCTATAAAAGAAAATCCAAGATGGATCCCTAAATTGAAAGAGATTTTAATTCGATAGCACTTTTTCATTCGCCGGTCTTCAGGTAAGGACTGGTATGCCTCTCGGCGAATAAAGATAAAATACATAATAAAAAAGTTAAATGATCGTTTAATATATCTCTTTCTCTCTCTTCAGCCTTCATTAATCCAATGTTGGACATAGGCCTCCCCCAAGGCACGCCACTGAGCCCGATCTTCGGCTCTCCTCATCCACTTGATCCCCGCCGACGTAGGCAGATCGTCGCGCCACCTAGCAGGAGGTCGTCCCACACTACGTTTGCCTACTCGCGGTCTCCATTCTAGCAGTCGTTTACTCCAACGATTGTCGGTCCTCCAGTAGATGTGGCCCGCCCATTTAAAGCTTTCAAAGATCGTTCAATATAACGAAAAAAATCCTCAAGACAAATAGCACGATGTCTTATCAAACGTCTGACTTTGTGTCAGAATTTTTCATCTATAATTAAATAAATAATCAATAAAAATCCTTTTATTTTTTGAAGTAACTATTCCATCAACACTACGGTAATCATTAAAAACACATATAATATTTTAGCACTTCATAATAAATTGAATTCAGTGGTTAAATGATTTTATAAAACAATATTATTAAGGTTTAAAATCCTGAAAGCGAAATCACATTATTGCAACTGAGATTAATATATCGCAACGTAAAGATTGATTGAAGAATATAAACTAAATCTTAGTTTTACTTCCTTTAACTTTATACTTAGAAACAAATCAAAAAACCCTTTTTAACTGTTTATAAAAATTTGTACCTAAATGTTATGCAAACGAAGCATTTATCAAGAGCCAAAATCCATTTTAATGTATACAGTCGCTAACCTAACTTTCCGCCAACCTTAATTTATGCTAAACAATGGTTAATGAAAACTTATCAAACGCACCAAAGTCTGGAATTACCCTTAGTGAGATAAAAGTAAACTTCTGTTTATATTTGAAATAATGACTTATATAAAACTAGTGGACGCCCGCAGCTTCGCTCGCGTGGAGTTAGACATAATAATAGATTCTTCTTAACGCGTTAACTTTATCTCCACAAATTTGTAATGATTCCGTAAATGTGCTATCCCCTATGTTTATTTTACACCCATAAGGGTAACATTTTTACAAACTTTGAATGCCTTATTTATTTATATCTAATCAACAGCCTAAAATATACATTTTATGTTTCTAGTTCTGAAAATGACATCAGCCCTCTGAAGTTCACGAATTAGTTTATTTGTTGGTATATATTCCCTGACAGACAGAACAAATGCCAATAACAAATTCAACTCGCTCGCCAACTACACAATAACGCATTGCGACAGGACAAACTCATCACATTTGACGATAAATGGATGTAGGGATATAAATTACCCCGACGGAGTTTATAATTGCTTGTCGCAGGATATATGTTTATCATTTGATACGCCGTTGCGGGTTGATGAGTTGGGACGGGTCGCCTTAGTTGGCCCGTTATACCCGTTTGAACCCCAGGTACGGTATAACTGCTTCATCTTCAAGGGTTGTATTAAATACGGATGATGCCTTGAGCACGAGTGACTGAGTTAGGGTTATGCCTTTGATACGAGGCTTGGACGGGTTAGTATTATAATGATGACATTGTAGTGATGATGGTTAGGTGGTTAGACTAGCCTACTGCTCGGAGGCACAAGGTTTTCTTCTAATGCTCTCAATATTCAAGGTTTTAAGTTAAACGATTACGTAAAGCGGTGACAGCCCAGTGGCTTTCGAATTCGCCTCTCACTCGAGCGGTCCGCGTTCAAACCCAAGCGGGACAGACCAATGACTGTTCTATGGTGCGACTTAAGAAATAAAATGTCACTTGCTGTAACGGTAAAGGACACATCGTGAGGAAGAGAATTTCTTATAATGTTCTCGAAGGCATGTGAAGTCTGCGAAATGGTACAAGGTACCGCGGCGGGCTGTGGTACTGCCCCGGGTGAACTCTATATGGAACCAATTAGGTTTCATATAAACCTATTTGGTTCCCTATAGGTTCTACTACCTACAAGAAGATGCAGCTTTCTAATGGTGAAAGAATTTTTGAAATCGCTCCAGTAGTTTTGGTGTGAAAACATTACAAACAAATCTTTCCTCTTTATAATATCAGTATGTATAGATAAGTGTCGTTTTAAAAAAAACGCACATATTTTCGTTAACCCGAAATGTATCCCCACATATGAACATCGAATCCACCACTTGGCCATAACGCAAGCCTACTTGCGTGCGTGCCTCGAGCAGCTATCCCGGAACAGGCGACCCTCCGTCGGCAAACACTCGAGTGCAGACACGCGCAGTTCATAACGCGATCACACAACACGCCTAAACAAATACACGCTCTATCTACTGAACGTTATTTTAAAATGCCCTCTCAGACTTCTGTACGCACTGTGGGCAAATTGATAATATTTGAAAAATGTTTGAAAATTTAAATCGTGAATAACCCAGTAATTACATATTCCACATTAATTTCCACATCAACCCAGTAATAGTAGAGAGTAGTAGAAGCGATTTCTTCTATGCTTACAATGACAATTTTGTATTGTATTGCAATGGTAGCCTTGCTAACATTTTCTAAGCATAATAGGATTCAGATTAATGACAATTTAATGATAAATGCTGCTGCATTAAATAGAAATAACTTAGAAACATTTAACTGTTTAAGTTCATTTGCTTACTGAAGTTAATTATGGTAATTGTCTTGACACTAATTGCTGCAAGTTATTTGCATCTCAATGCTCGTATTAAAGAGCACCCACCCAATTACGAAGGGATATGTGAGCCTCAGTTGTAGCCTCCCTACGTTGTTGATGCAACAGGTAATTATCTCTTAACAATTTTTCAAGTATTTAATGTCATGGAAAGTGGTTAAGCTTTGTACAACACAGCATTAACATTTAAAACGTAAATTTAGGTATAAGCATAAAAATATATAAGTAAGGAGAGGTTAGAGAGGCGCCGATTAAGCGATTATAATGTTTAGCAATGGACTCTGTAAGTTTTCAGGATGCACAAAGGCCTCCAACGTGATTCAATGACAATTATCTTACCACTAGTGGACGCCCGCAGCATCGCTCGCGTGGAACTAGACATAACAATAGTTTCGTTTACACCTAGTAATATTATATAGTTTATGTCACTCAGCGAAGATGCAGCTTTATAATGGTGAAAGACTTTTTTGAAATCGCTCCACTAGTTTTTGTGTGAAAAGATTACAAACAAATCTTTCCTCTTTATAATAATAGTATAGATGAACTATTTAGGCCCGCCGAATGGACTGGACCGGATATAAATTTATCCGGTTGTTTAAGCTATATATTGTATATATAAAAGGAGAAGCTGACTGACTGACTGACTGACATATCAACGCAGGGCCTAAACTATAAGGGTTAGAAAATTGAAATTTTGCACAGGGGTTCCTTTTATAACGTAGGGGACCACTATGAAAGGATTTTTGAAAACTCAGCCCCTAAGGGGGTAGAACGGGGGTGCAAATTTAGTATGAAACTGCCGTTTTTGAAGTCAAGTGGGCAACCCGAACGCCGTTAATGGGTCTTATTCTACGCGAGCGAAGCTGCGGGCGTCCACTAGTAAAAAAAATAATTAATGTAGAAAGAAATTTTAACTTCCACAGTGGTGAAAGACCCTACGCAATCACCGTACCGGGCTCCTTTTAATAAGGGTCGTTTCACGCAGTTTGTGTTTCTGCCAAATCTCTTAATTTCCCCGCCGGCGGAGAGCTGAGCAAACAGCCCGGGTCTTTATTGGGTTCAAATCCGTGCGAATTGTTAGTAATGTTTTAATTTTTCAGTAACGTTAGATAAAAGCGTACCTGAATATCCAACAAGCCTATCTGTTTGATTTAAGTATTTGAATAGATAAATCTTAAAAATGTTCTCTACATCTTAAATGTTTAGAGACCCCTCTAGTGCTATGTATATAGGTGATAATGACTTCTAACCACCTAGTGTCCCAAGTTCGATAGGTTTAAATCAAAAAGTATGTATTGTTCAGTAATATTGTTTATGTTTTCCGTACAAATTGGACCATAGATAGAATAGATAGGGTTCTACTTAGAGTGTAGTTTCTGGATCGAACAGTTAATAAAAACTGCCAACTTCTGACCAAAACTTACTACATAGACGCGGCAATACATCGGCCGAAGCAGGGTCAACTACCTTGTAAAAGCTGCGATTAACCTTACCTTAGTTATAAAGCGAAAGCCTTCGCCTTAAACGGTAAACCGGGGACACGCCTCCGCTATCCTAGATACAGGATTAGAGCGGTCGTAAAACCTAAGTAGGATTCACAGTATAGCGACTGCACATAGATATAGTCCGAGAGGAAGGTCAGTATATCAATAAAAGTTTATCCATCGAAGCCAGGCTGTGGCGCGCCCTACAGAAATTGCACCAAATTGGGCGCTCGGGTTACTACGGCTCGGGGCACTGCGAGTTTGTGTTTTCACCAAGTTTACATTGAATTTTAAGAGATATTTACTAAGGAGAAATAATAATTCGCTCAATGATAACTTTGCTTGGCTCCGAATTGGTCTAAAGAGATTTCTGTTAATTTCACTTCGAGAATGTAGGTTGTATAGGTCACTGTCTATCTAACTAAATCATTAATTTGAATCTATAATTTTAATTGAACAAATATACTTTATTTTACTAACTTGGTCATTGATATTGATCCCTGCTATGCCATGCCTAATCATTCTGTTCAAAGTCTTACGTACCTACTTATAGTTTTGACGTTTTGGGTAGGTATGTGGTATCAATTTCACTAACTTAATTCCAACCATTCATCAGCTTCACAAAGTTAAAAGCACTGTTTTCTGCCAGACCGAAATCCGAACTTATTGACATCCTGCATTCATTTCAAATTGTTCCTCACGCCTATACGCTTTAAAAGATAATTTTATCGTGGTGTCAACTTATTATCCGCACAGAATATAATTCACCATCACATTTCAAATCCCTTTGTTGATAAGCAGTTCAAATAGATGATTTCGTAGCACTCGAGTACTAACGTTGGCCTGAAGTAATTTTTAGTCAGATTTATGTTTCTTCCTAGTTCTAGATGTTTGTTTTGTAAATGACCTTACAAGTTTTTTTTAAAGATTCCTTAAACTCTTGGCAAAAATTGGGTGTGCCAATAAAAGTTATGCCTTGATCCTAAGGTTTAGAAGCGCTGCCTACAAGCACTGCCCCAAATTGGAGCCGCTTCAAACTTACAGCAAACACGAGTTAGTGTGTTTGCTCCAAGTTGGGACTAAATTTTTAAAAGGATATTTTTGTTCTGGCCGGTAATTCTGTTACCTTTAGCTTGGGTTTCGGTAAGCTTTGCTTGAGTTTCAGACGGAAGAATTTTTCAAGTAAAAACAACGTTGCAGCTCTTAGATATGAAATTTATTTTTAAAGAGATGCTTCGTGCAAATAAAGGCGTAAATGCAGTTAGGAGTTCGTGCACTTGACAATTTATATAATAGCTTTTTAATAGATTCGTATCATGCCGTCATTGTTTGAGTCGTCATGGAATAAATAAACCATGAAAAATACAATTCCTTTTTCGACATTCTCACACACGGCCATCTGACCCCAAATTACGCGCGAGCCCGTACTATGGGTGTCAGAGACTGATATACATACATTATATATTTTTAAATACATACTTAAATAAATAATATTAACATCCAGACACAGAACAAAGATAGTCACACGAATGTTTATACTGAGTGGGATTCAATCCCACGATGGCGATTCATGCGCCAACATGTCGTCAAGTATTATATAACGTAATGAGAGTAGGTGGTGAGCCTACTGCCATACATCGAACACAATTCCAGACTCCGAGCCATTACCGAGAATTTCAAGTTAGAAAACACCCAATAATACTTTGCCTAACCCGAGGATTGAACCCAAGACCTCTAGCTTAGCAGTCGCGCTTGCGAACACTAGACCAAAGCGGCAGTTAAATTAATTTCAGTGCAGTTGTCTGTAAGTAATTGAGCAATTTATGAGGTTAAAAAAAAAACAATGTCACGCGATTGGTGCTACGAGCAGAATAGTGTTTCATAAATAGTAACTAAACACCGGTTGTCACCGTTTGCCCGCTATAACCAGCACTCGCGCTTCGAGCTTTACACCCGTTGTATATATACTAGCGTTTTACATGTTTTTAACCCCTTTCTAACAGATGCAAAGGGTTAGTATTTTTGACAATGAACGAGTTGACCATAACCGTCTTGTCCTGTTTTCAAGCCACCCAAATGTCTTCGACAGGGCTCAATATTTCACCTAGAAGCCCGATGTAATAGTTGCTGAGCCTATTACCAATATTACCATAAACCGGATAAAGATAGACTAGTAATTTCAAGTTACAAAAACCGAACTAAACTTTGCCTGAACCGGGGATCGATTAAACCTTAACGATCGCGCTTGCGACCAAAAAATATATTTTTGAAACTAGCTTATGCCCGCGGCGGAATTAACACTGAGTTGTTTATCATACATGACACATTTGTGGTGGATGAATAGTGACAGTTCCACGATTAAAAGATACTAACTACTT
>DWTT01002254.1:0-10314 GCA_018250895.1 Carterocephalus mandan | reverse complement strand
TATTTATTATAAGTAATGTTTTCCGTTAACCGTAAGGTAAAATAGCGGCTTCTAACAAAATAGAGTTTATTAAGTGAATTACATTTACTTGCCTTTACATTAAGAGCAATTCGAAAGACAAAATTGACGTTCATTCATCGTTAGATGTCTAGGAGAATGAAAGAAGAAGGATGTAAAAGAAATATTCTGCATTATACTTAATAGACCTCGGCAAAAATATTCAATGATTCATGAATATTCAATGATGAAAATATTCAATGATTTATGAAGAAGGCTTTAGTGGAGAACTCGTTGTAGGCATGGAAACAATACAATAACGTGCTTCGTACAACACGTGGCTAACAGTCTGCGGATTTACCGGGGTTACATATTCTCGAGAGAATTACCGCGTGCGACTGTAAATCTTTGCCTGAACGGATACTGCGAGATGAGAAAGTCGGCAGTGATAAGTATGTGTTGCTAGGAAATAAATGATTTGATACCTACTAGATTTGGCGTGAGCCGTTTTACGGGAGGCGTTGTTTTGAGGTTATGAATATCATTATAGACTTAAAATCTTACGGGTTTCTGTATAGGACAAATTTTTATCAGTCATTTGAGCAGACCCATTCCAGTTATGAAACAGATGTAACGTGAAAATACATACTCAATTGTCTTACCTGGTAAAGATGATGATGGTAAAATCTATAATAATTTACTTTACCTACTAAAACTAAGATAAGATTGAATCTTCATAAGTAAAAACTAGAAGCGGTGCGTTCATAGCCTTATAAATAGATTGCATCAATCTATTTATAAGGCTATGAACGCACGTGACATGTGACTGCTTGTGGCAAGGCGCTTCCGTGCTTCGAAAGGGACGTAAACCTGTTGGTCCCGATTTTTTTCAATTATAAAACAATGGTTAAGCCTTGTCGAAAGCCTTCGGGTGACTTGGGAACACTCAACACTTGGCTGGCTAACTCTTCGACCAAACCGCATTGAAGGATCGTGGTGGAATATGCTCTAGCTAGACCTTCCGCAGCTATGGACTTGTATAACTGTGTGCATGTTGATGGAGTCTTAGGACTGCATGGTATGAAAACATTACAGCCAGGCATTGTCCTTAATATAAAATAATGAAACAACGCGACTGGAACAAAGCCATCCCATCACGCACTAAGTATGAAGTAATTCGAACTCACCCCGCTTCTGCCTAATTGTTTCTCCAAGTTTAAGTGGAATGCATTGTCTGCAAAGAGAAAAGCATAATGTGATCTACGAAACATTTTAGTTTATTATGATTTAGAAAAGTAGGAATAAAGATAACCATTGTTTAAATATAACACGTCCTTCTTTACTGACAACGCACTAATTAGACATAACACTGGTGTTGCACATGTCTATAGGCGACAATGACCACTCTCATCAGTAGCAAGTTTGGCTATTTGTCAGTCTACTTTATAATAAAATAAAAAGGTTATGCATCAGTTTGTAGTATCTCCATCTTTCAAAACTATTTTTAATCGCTCTTGTGAATTAATCGCTTGACTGCGACTCTTTATCGTTTAATTATTTAGTCTATCGCTCGGTTCGATAGTCGATACCAGTCGTTGCAATCTATTGAATCAAAAATACGGAATCGCCCACGTCGTTCGAGATATTATGACTCAAAAATAAAGCTGCACGTTCGAATCTTAACAGCACGTATCAATGACATATATGGAACAATTAAAAAATTGACCCGTGCCCAACAGTGGGCCAAAAAAAGAGATATGATGAAAATGATGATGATGATGAAACAATTACAATTCACTTGCTGATACGGTGATGGAATTAATCGTGCGGAAACCTGAATATTTTGACGCTGCTGTAAAGGCAAATAGGCCAGCAACCGTTCATTCAAAAAAAAAAAAGAGAGTTCTCCATAATATTCTCGAAACTCTGTAAATCTTCACTTTAGAGTCTGTTTCAAAGTTTGTCATAGTAATTATCTTGGGTAGATGACTTTGTATCACTGTATGCTAGTTTGCTATCTTAAATCTGTAAAAAAATATACAATTGTATAGACAGAGCACCCTGTACATCAATAGATTTATCGGGCTCCGCTACGCACCTGCTGCCTTTGACCAATGGCGTTTTTCCCTTTATCTGTTCGCTATACATTTACATATAATGAGATACTCGTCGAGAACACTTTCCATGGGAACATTCTTTCTGATAATAATAAATCTGCCACTACTATATTAGGCGTCGGTTATTACTTGAAACATAGGTATTGAGAAGAATATCGTGTCAAAAAGATTTTGGTACGATATACTCGTATAGCACAGAAAGGCATAGGCATATTAATAATATCTTTGGAGCTTAGGGTTGATAAGAACTTACTACCTTCTATAAGCGTGACTGCCCAGTTGTTGTCGAACACGCCTCTCACTCGAGGGGAATGGGTTCAAATCAAAATAAATAAATAAGTCAGTGAGCTCATGGTGTTAGTATGAACATTAATTTGTTTGTCATTTCACACACTAAAACTGAAGGATTTGAATTGAATTGATATAATAATAAGAGACAGAATGATAGTAAGTATATAGGTAAAACCAGACTTAACCAAATGATTGTAGTCGCAGGCAAAATAATAGTTGAATTTAACGTGGAAAACCATTTAGTGAGCTACTGACCTGTTTTAAAAATAATTCATTCCAATAAATATAATTGCTCTGTGGCGACTTTTTAAATTATAAAACCACCATTAAAATACAATGTAACGTTTAAATTAAATATGCAACACAATAAAATCTGAATGCATTTTATTTTAAACTTGACGCAGATGCCCAATAAATAAAGATTAATCCAAAAAAACTTGTCGTTAATTTATTTATAATTAATTAAGTCGGCGTCACACTCGTCTGATTTAACTTGCCGACATCAATCTAACGTGTTGCAGCTTCACATTCCTCTTAGACGCTTGTTTCACAGTGAGGAACGATGATAATAGTAAAGGTCGAGAGGACGAAATTGTACCATAGTTCCATGAACATTTTGGTTTAGTCTCATCGTCTTTTGCTGCAAAAGCGTTTTCTAAGAATCAAAATAATCTCAATTACCTAACACTTAAAGATGGTACTAAATGTACGTATGTACCTACCTATGTATTAATTCATTGATCATCACATCACCATAACAACCCTTTCAATGTTGGGCACGGATCTATTCTCCTTATTCGGGTTATTCTGTGCTGCAGATTTACCGTGTGGAAAGGCCCCACTCAGCATATCTCTATGTAGTAGTATATTGTAGTATAGTTAAATTTGCTATGAGGGCTATTATCAAATTAAAAGTTACTCTGCGACAAAATATATACATATCTACCTACTTTTAAGTGTCTATTGTTTGTTTGTATTATATTTCTGTATGTTGTAGTGTAATTCTTCAATAAACGTTATTCTTATTCTTCTTATAAAGTACTAGTGGATGCCTGCAACTTCGCTCGCGTCGTTAGACATAACAAGTTTCGTTTACACTTAGTAATATTATATAGCCTATGTCACTCAGTGAAGATGCAGTTTTCAAATGGTGAAATAATTTTTGAAATCTGTCCAGTTGTTTGTGTGAAAACATCACAAACAAATGTTTCCTCTTTATAATATTAGTATAGATATTCAAACGTAATCAGAAGTAGGCTACAGTTTGCGATGATTAGTTGATGTTTGAGCTAAATTGTGCATTTAAATTGCGTCGTTAGAGCTCGCAGAGCTCACAGTCATGCAATTACCTAACCAGATTCCTAGAGGCGTCCGTACCTAATTCAATTAAAATCAGATCGATACGAAAAAGAAAGCTCAGATCGGTAATGAAGAAACAAGAACAAGTTTTTTTATCAAAACACTAAAGGAGTTGTTACACTTACCGTGTCATTCATGTTTAGTTACGCAAGCACTACCTATACAATAGCAATATACACTAAGCTGATCCCTGGCTCGTACCTTCAAGATTATTTGGTTTTTACCAGTTTTATTGTAGTAGCAGGAAGTCTGTATTTGTGCTCGGTAGAAATTAAATGTCACTTGCTACGGTGAAGGTCACATCGTGAGGAAACCAGCATGCCTGAGAACACATCATAATGTTCTCCAAGGCATGTGAAGTCTACTAATCCGCACTTGGCCAGCGTGGTGGACTAGGCCTAATCCCTCCCACTCTGAGAGGAGACCCGTGCCCAACAGTGGGACAAAGAAAGGGTTGTTATGATGATGATATGTAAAAAGTGCATACATACCTACTACAAACTGCGTTTTCCCCTCAGGTGCTTTCCCCTTAGGTTCTTTCCCCTCACTGTGCATTCCCTTCACGAAATAGGGGAAATAGTGATTATTTTTTTCAATTGTTTTATTAACGGATGAAAAAACTCAAACACTTAATTGAAAGCAATCTTTTCTGACTGCAAAATTGCAACAAAAATGTATCTCTCGCTCTGTGTATAATCCCCACAACACTATCATCAACCCAAAAAGATCGGTTCATTACACCGAAATGTTGACAGTGAATTATCAACAGTACCTATTTGTTGACGGCCATCGACATAACTAAATTAGGATTCTGTGGTCCATTTTGAATCCTATCTTCGAGTTAAATTAAAACTTACTCGATTCTCTGTGGACGCTTACTATCCTTATGTCCAGGCTAAGTTTGAAGTTTATTCAATTAAAACAAAGTTTAAATTCGCCTGTGTCTACGAAGAGCGTTTGCATACGTCGTCTTTGCAACTTAGTTCGCTTATATTAGGAGTAGTGACGTCTGGGCATTTGAATTTCAATCTTACAGGCCAATCATATGGTTGAATTTTGTTTGGAAGGTGCGTTATGCGCTTCATTAAGCCTACGAATCCTAACTATACTTGCGGCAAGCCGAGATGGTCATCTATACGTTTTGATGCGAGAAGTTTCTTAAATATTGGCAGCGTCTTTAGTTTAGGTATTATTTATGGGATAAAATATTTTTCTGTCTAAATCATGAAGCCCAGGATATCCAGATCTTGAATGAATCTTAAAAAGTACAGTACCTATATCATCTGTAAAATTAATGATTCCTGCCATTCGAAAAAATTAATAATAAAAAACTTAAATTTAAACTTAATAAGAGGAGGATATTACAAAGTTTCCGACTAAATCCATATTAATATTATAAATGCGAAAGTAACTCTGTCTGTCTGTCTGTCTCGCTTTCACGCTAAAACTACTGAACCGATTTAAATGAAATTTAGTACACAGATAGTCTAGAGCCTGAGAAAGGTCATAGGCTACTTTTTAATTGGAAAAAAGTGTTGTAAAGTGTTGAAAAGGGGGACGAAAGGTTGTATTTAACTTATTTAGCTTTTTCCTCCAAATCCGAATCTAAATTAAAAAGATGATAATAAAATTTAAGAATTCAGCAATCACTAAAGTATTAATTTTATTTAGGCCATGCCTGAGTTATTAAGTGGGACAGTCATCCTTCACATGCCCTTAAAATCAGCTGAGGTAACATAAAATATTTGTCTTTATAACCGAAAAAAATTACCTACTATTACAACTCAAAACCTTTCTAGAAGAAGGAAGGAAGTCTTAACCAGTTGAATTTGCTATCATCAGCTTAACAAAGTCAAACCAAACCGAACCGAACCGATCCGAACCGAGCGGAACCGAACCGAATCGAATCAAATCGAATCAGATTAAACAAATAATTTACCGAACTGCGGTAGTTCTGTCACGTCTGATATAATCTAAAGGTATCAATAAGGGTGCCGCCGTGAGAAGACTTTTGTTACTTAAATATGGTGGTCTAATTAAATCGAGTTTCATTTAAATAATTGACTACAGAAAATAGGTATTACGGGTTTAATTAGGTGATTAGGTAAATAATCAAATAAGTTAAATAGGTCAACGACCACTAACGGTCCTTGGTTCAAATTAAGGTAAGTTCATCTCACGACCACTCATCTTTATCAAAACACAGTGATTTCACAGGTTTACTCGTGATGTTTTCATTCATATAGCGGTGACAGCCCAGTGGCTGTCGAACTCGCCTCTCACTCGAGCGGTCCGGGTTCAAATCCAAGCGGCACGCATCAATGACATTTCTAAGTTATGTGCGATTTATGAAATTAAATGTCACATGCGGGGAAGGTCACATCGTGAGGAAACCTGAATGCCTGAGAGTTCTTCATAATATTCTCGAAGGAATGTGAAGTCTGCCAATCCACACTTGGCCAGCATGGTGGACTAAGGCCTAATCCCTCCCATTCTAAGAGGAGACCCATGCCCAACAGTGGGACAAATAAAGTGGTTCAAAAATTATGTACCATTTTTTAGCACACCGTTCTCTCCTCGTCTCGTGCCTTACTCGTAGCTTTAAACATTTTTGAAGCTAAATTAATTGTTAAACAAATCTACAAAAACAGTAAAAGTAAAATACAATAAAAATAAAAACATTAAATATGTTTTAGATAATAATATAATTTAATTATATTTACTTGTCGTTTGAAGAAGTTCTCTCAACAAAGGATATTTAATTATCCTAAGCAATGAAATCCTAAAAGCTCACAGCTAAGCGTCTAAAGAGAGCTTAATAACCATTAGTTCTAGGGTGAGACCTGAGACGTCAGCTGGTAATTTACGTCTTCATATAAAGCTTCATTTTCGAGGCGAAAGTTTCTTGAGAATAATACTTAATTAATTGCAAGGCAGCAGGGCTGAGAGCAATAAAATAAAACATCACAAACTCGGGACAAACGAATATAAATAAAAAAGTTGGTAATATAATTTATTGAAACAGTTTTCGTGGAAACTTTGCACTCTAGCGCGGATTGGGTTTGTTAGAAAAAGTGTCTTTTAGGGTAGGTTTTGAGTGTGCAGTTCGTTGTTTGGGAAAATACGTCAGATTATGTTTCTTTTTGATAAAAGATTTACCATCTAGCTCCAACTTACTTCGATATTAATATCAAAATAATATTATGTTGCGTTGCAATTGTGATCCGGTTGGAAACGTGTTTCTGGTTAAACTTCTTTACAGATGACCATCTTAGTCCTCAAGACACACACACACATAGACACATGTGTGACTAACTTGGAACGAGACTCTTACTAACAGGTACTAACTGGACTATTATTAACACCAACTAACAGAACTAATTATCTCTAACAGTCCCTTGTCCTCATACCCACTAACGAACTGACTAACTAATGTTCTAATTAATTCTCAACTAACTGGACTGAAAATCCCAGTCCCTATTTGAGTTTGGTCAGTCACAGTTGTGGCGGCAGCAGATGCCTACTGCAAGCTCGTTTTATATCCGAAATAATAAAAGAAAATTAAAGCTTTGTGCCAAACAGGCTACCCTTCATAATCAACGGACTGCACTTTTCTACTTAATACTACAATTTATATTTATTGAAGAAGCGTATTGCTTGCGTAGATCGTACGTGATTGACCAAGGTAAGCAACATCGGGTGTATGTGGATCGTTAATGGAAATTTTTATGGGCGTGATCCCGGATACGTTAAGCCGTCGGTTCGAACCTGTAATGTTGGCAAATTGGAATTGAAATAAATAAAAAAAAACTACCAAACTGAAGTTTGACAAAACAAAACAAGGGCCTCGCACCCAAATGTGAGCTGACAAGGATTTGTAAGGATATAGTTTCGGCTTTCACAATACGAGGCAAACTTTTTCGCTCTCATGTTTTATTGGAAGCTTCAATACTTCGGGAAGTGGCGGCGCGAGCGATACAGGTATAGGCTTGTATAATTTGAGTACAATCAATTTGCCTTAGGCAATTACTTTGTGGAAGAACCTTGAAGAAATATCTACAAGATGACTAGAAATTCAGTTGAGTTAGAAATACATAATATCTCATAGAATTTGCAAGGTACACAATGGACCGGCGAGAACCGTTATTTTTGAATTGCTCGCCGCCAGACGAACAAAAATGTATGAAACATACTCGTATCTCGATTGACTGGATAAATTTATTTTTTTATTTTATTTAAAAATCTTTATTAATACCTTACAAAAGAAAATGTACAAAGGGCGAGCTTAATGCCTGATGGCATTCTCTATCAGAAATTCCGTTTTTTTAAATCACTACAATGTAACAATGTAGCAAATCGAACTAAAAATCAGAAAATTACTTTTAATTTATATTTTATTCAACTGTAATAAAAAGTATGTATACTAACTCACGGTAAGTAACGCAATGCGACTTTCATAACCTGACTTTCAATTAAGTATTTCTTATTAATCAACATTAAGAGCCGAATATATTCTTTCAGTCAACATTAATGTGAATACTGGATTCCTTTCAATGGCTTTCATCATACTAAAATGAAAGAGGCTGCGACCAAATTAACGTAAAAACTACCCCAAGTTGACCTTACTTCTGTTTCACCCTAAATAAGTTTGCTATTGGTCTGTCCTTTTCTTACACAAGATAGGAGTGCGTGTTGCATCTCTCTCACGACTTGATGATTGTCGACACAGTACATCGTAAATTTTACGACACTTTAGATTTTATTTTCTCTGCGAACGCGGTTTCCTGCGACGTACCTATTACCTCCAGCTTTATGTAATGTAACTATTTAATTAATGGAGGGAATTTTATTCGAACGTTTTTCTTTCATTGTTGACGAATTGATATAAAACCATTTTGCAATTGAATGCATTATTTATGCCATAGAAACATTATTTTATTACATACCAAACTATTATAACGGACATACACATCAGATAGATACGCATAGAATAAGCGTATCTAAAATGTATTTAAATACGTACTTGTAACCTTATTCGACAAATAAATTATTTTGAATTTGAACATAAGCTAAAAACCATCACCATGCGTTAAAAAGGCTCATCCAGTTAATAATCCTTTGGGTGCTATAACAAAAAGACATCGTGACGAATTTAAAAAAAGGAGGCAAAAGTTCATCCTAACCCCTCCCAGGCTAATTACATCCGCTGTGTCGCCTGTGAACTCGTTTTAAGCAATTATTTTACATGAACTTTTGTCCGGGACTGTACACAGTTGGATACCTTAATGATTCCAAGTGTCTAATAATTCAAACACTTGTGGCAGGTATAACTATCGATGAGTATATAAATTATTGAATGAACGTTTATTTGTTAAATAGTAGCTGCAACTCAGTATATCCATGAGAAATTAAAAAAAAGAGAAAAACATACATTTTAATAAAATCTAATAAAATACGCCACTGCAGCGTCTACTGACAAATAAGTATGTACACAGCAAACTACAACACTGATTTTCAGTGCTCAGCTGTCGACTCGTCAAACAGAATCTGTTTAACTAAAATAAAAAAAAAAAATTACAATAAAATTTTAAAATTATAGAACAAAAAAGCCATGGAATAAATAATGTTTCAGATACTTTCTTGAGATGCTGTCGGTCCCAGTTGTTATCGTTAACATAGTCGTTAAACCATGTCGAACCTATCCGGGTGGCCATAAAGCTTCTGACCTTCGAACTTACTACTAACCGCTTCGCCAATCTGCACTGAAGAAGCGTGGTGGAGTCATCCTCAGTTATGCAGTTGGGCCGCTGTGTTGTGGCTTAGCTTTTTGAGCCTATTTTAAAAAACATCTAAGTAAAGTGAAACCAACAATATACAAGACCTTTTGTAATCTCAACTACCAGGCATGGGACCTGACTGGTGAAAAGTTGACGTAGTACGTACTCGTATGTACTACGTCACGTAGTACATACTGCTGCCCGAAGAGAAGCAGCAGAAGTATTTCTGCTGCTTCTCTTCGGGGAAATAGGTACCTCCATAAGTTATGATATTAAATTATAAATTATAATATAATACTCGTAGAAAGTCAAATGGATCGAGTCATAAACCTCCATGATCGATCGGTTCCTTGGTTTGCTACAAAAAGGAGCAAAACCGATAGAGTTTGAGATAAAACCGATAGAGTTATCTTATCGTAAAACCGAAAAGTTAATTACGAGATATGCGACAGTAGCGAGCGCCCCGCAAGCCGGCGGGCAATTGTTGGTCTTTAATTAAGGTGACAGTTGAAATAAAGACTTATTATTTGTAAAACTTGGAACTCAATTACAGCTTGGTTTCGTTTCACTGAAAATAAATTGGTTTGTGTATTCAGCGTCTATTTTAAATTAAGTGCTATGTTTTTTCTTTATAATATACACCGCCTGCGTAACTGGCGGATGCACAAAAAACATTCGCTGCGACCCATAGACGTCCCACTGCTAGGCACGGGTCTCCCCCACAGACGCAGCTGCGGGAGGTCTAGAGCATACTCCACCACGCTGCTCCAATG
>DWTT01002253.1:0-10315 GCA_018250895.1 Carterocephalus mandan | reverse complement strand
ACTACTGAACCGATTTAAATGAAATTTGGTACTCAGATAGTCTAGAGCCTGAGGAAGGACAAAAAGGAAAAAATGTTGTAAAGGGTTGAAAAGGGGGATAAAAGGTTGTATGAAAGACAAACATTTACAGATCTAGAAGCATTACATTTATATTTTGGGCTGTTGATTAGATATAAATAAATTTTGTAAAAATGTTTTCCTTAAGGGTGTAAAATAAACATAGGGGATAACACATTTATGGATTCTGTATGGTTCACGTACAAGTGCAACTCAGCAGTTTCCGCCATTGTCACTCAGTTCACGTTATTCACGCGTCCGCGCATGGCGTGTTCTCATATCATATCATAATCAGTATCATATCAGTCACAATATATCAATCAGTACAGCAGTTACATATTTTATTACAAAAGCAAACTCTTGGTGTACCGTACCGTACATCAAAAAAATACAAATTTGTGGAGCTATAGTTATGTCTAATTCCACGCGAGCGAAGCTGCGGGCGTCCACTAGTATTATATATAGTTGAATTACATTGTTGCATACGCCAGGGCGCGGGTCAGAGCAAGCTGGGCATCTATATAAAGTCAGTGGTGCCGGGCGGCGCGGCGGCGGCGGACGGGCGGCTGGCGGCCGGCGACCAGCTGCTGTCCGTCGACGGGCACTCGCTCGTCGGCATCACGCAGGAAAAGGTATGCCGTTATGTTCACACTGGAAGCGCCTATGATGATTTTTGATAGACCCGTTGGCGCAATCAGTGACTCTGTCTGTTGCGCCAGGGGTCGTGGGTTCCAATCCCACTCAGTACAAATATTCGAACACTTGTCTTTGTTGTTCTAATATTATCTATTTATGTATGTATTTAAAAATATCTATGTATGTATATCAGTCTCTGACACCCATATCGCAGGCTCGCGCCTACTTTGTGGTTAGATGGCCGTGTGTGAGAATATCACCACTAACCCCTCCACCAACCCGCATTGGAGCAGTGTGGTGGAGTATGTTCGAGACCTCCCGCAGCTGTGTCTGTGGGGGATACCCGTGCCTCCCGTATTCAAGTACAAGGGTGGGTATACAAAGGGTATCTGTGTTGCAGGCAGCTGAATATCTAGTGAGGACGGGTCCGACGGTGACCCTGGAGGTGGCCAAGCAAGGCGCGGTGCTGCACGGGCTCGCCACGCTGCTGCACCAGCCCGCTTACAACCAGCGACCAGGTTTGTACCAACACCTCTATATAAACAATAACCAATAACAATTTTGTTATATGCTCATGTGTGATCTGCGTGAAATGATTATCTTGATTACTATGTAAAACGTTTTAGTAGGTACTCTTACTGACGATTCAGGGATCTCAGGTTGTAACCCCGATCGGGACAGATAAACATGGATGTTCGTGACTCAGGTGTTAAATTGTGTTTAAAGGGTGTCTTAGCGCGGGATGTAAGTCTACAATATTTTTTTAATAAATGTTATTTTCATGATGACTTTGTTAACAATCTCATTAAATGTCAAGTCATGAAACACACTTTTAAAATTTTCATAACTCACTGTTAATTATGTTTGTGCTGCAGAGCTAAAATTTAAGATAAAAAATATTTTCTTCCAGGCTCTCGTTTATTATGATCGGCAGTTTTGTTTTTAAAGTAAATAAATATCGCTACGAAACTAAGCCCTGTGAGTTTTAATGTGACAGAGTAATGATCGACTGTATGGATTTTGTTCAGACGAAGAGGTGCAATATGAGGACCGCGCGCGGCGCAACTCTGGCAAGAGCATCAACACGCACCCGGCGCTGCTCAAGCCCACGTCGCCGCTCACCGAGCTCGCCACCGCAGGCAACCCTAGCTCCTCTACTAATTCATTTTGAGTTGCCGTTTTTGATTTCAGTCTACCCTACCTTCTTGTTTCTTTTCATTTGATTTCGTTCCTGTCCTATCACATATTTCACTTCCTGTTGTCGTTCATGGTCAACCACATCCACACATCCACTTCCTTTTTCTGTTTTCGTTCCTACTTGCCCAGAGGACTGCGTGTGGACAAACCGGGCAAAGGAATCGACATGCACCCGTCGTTATTTATATATATACCTACCTCGCCGCTCATCTAGCTTGCCACTGTTGTCAACCCTAGCTCCTCTACTTTTTTCTTTTGAATTTCTATTCTAGATCTTTCTTAGCCCGCTCGACCGCCCTATTTCCTTTTGAGTTGGCGTGGGCATTCTCACTCTACCCTATTTTTTTTTCATTTCAGTTGACGATCGCGTTTGTAATATACGGGGTTTTTTTTTAGTTTTAATTATTGCCTGTCGATTTTAATTCGCTTCTTAAAATACCGTTGAGGAATTTCACCATTTTTTCTATTCCAGGATACAGTCGACGCCCTTGCCACAATAGGTGCCGGCTTTTAAGAGACGAGTCGACCGAGTCAAGTGCGGACGAGAGCGAGAACCTCCGTCCGCATTACCACGGCTCCATTCCTAGGCTCATTATAACTCTGGATAGGGAAAACAACCAGCTTCAGGAAGACTTATCTCCGCAGACTCCTAGTTGCCCATTAGAACTCAGAACCGGTCCACCGCCCGTCACCGCTCATCAGATTCCCATATTCACGTTTACTTGTGAGGACGTAGATGAGGAACCACGAGCCGATTGCAGTAGCTTCCAGCGAGATACTCACGTACCGCAGGAGGACCCGCCCATAGTACCCCCACCCCCCGCTTATTACGAGGCGAGCGAGAACGGTGAAACTATACATCTACCGCCCCAGATGAAACCTATCGATACCAAACTAACACTAGACTTGTTCAACGCACGCTGCAAGGAAAACGAACCGTACAGTCGGAGATCCACCGGTATAGACGAGTGCGTCAGCGCGTGTGAGTGTTGTCGCTCCCCTCAGCCCGAAGCTTCGCTGATTCCCTTCATCGATGAGCCCAATTCGGAACCGATAATAGTCGAAAATGATGCGTTTTTCACAAATAAGGTCTCAACGCCTAAGATCCGCCGGATCCTTCCGTCCTTATCGATAGACAAGACAGAAAAATCGAAACCTGAGACCGCTGACGCCACATGTCAAACTTCCTCCTCCCCCGTGAAACCCAAATCGAAACCGTTGATACCCGAAATTCCAAGTAACAGAAAGTTAGATTTGAGTTTAAATCTTAAAGATGAATCCACTAATATAGAAAACATGCAGTGTCGATTGAAAAGGGCGTTGTTTAACATGTCGCGATCGCTCTCGAGTAAATCCGAAAACACGGAAACTCTCACCACGACCTCGACTGGAGATTCTATTGAAGAAGAACTCAATGTCAAGCAGCACTTTTACGCAAAAAGTGAAGGAAATAATAGCGTGGAGATAGGAGTAAAGCAAATCCTTCCTAGCGTAGACAAAAAGTCGTGGAAATCCCCTGACGAGTTCAGGCCAGCATTCGGCACGGTCAAAGCGCTAGCCAAGCATTTCAATAATATCAATCTGAGGTACTGCGTTAAGAACTACAAACGAAATTGTCAATCGAGTCCAAATCTTAGCGTGAGGCAGGACGCAGGCATGAAACTAGACACCGTGCCGCTCAGCGCTAGCTTGGCGGACATGACGTTCGATCGGACCGAGACAGAGCCGAGTGAAAGTAAAACGGGCAAATTGTCCGAGGACGAAGTGAAGAGCATTCTGATACAGTTGGAAGACTGGTCGCAGTTCGGTTCGCGTGGCAGCGAGGACACGCTAGCGCAAGGCAACGAGTTCGAGCTTCCAAACTTGCCCTCGGAAGAGCACACGGATTGCGCGTCGAACGGCGGCAGCTACGTGTTTAATGAAATACTTGATAAGAAACCGAGGACGATCACGTTGGAGAACATCAAACTTAAGTCCAGCGATTCGAGCGCGGCTTCGCAGCCGACCGCGCGTAGAGCGGGCGCGGCGTGGGCGCGCGGCGCGGCCGCCAGCTGCCCCGACGTGCGCCCCCCCGACCCCTCCCCGTGTAAGACTCACCCGCACGCATGAAATAGGTGTGTTACGGCCGGATGCATGTGTGCTACATTACATTCTCTTTTATGTTTTCTCGGTTTTTCAGTACATTTTATGATTTAATTCATACGATATGCGGAAATTGTCTTTTTTTTTGTTTCAGGATTTTTTATGTTTGGTCGTATTATTGTTTGGTCTTTGACGTCTTTTTGTTATTACTGCACATTATCATTGCATCGTGCACTTGCATCTTTACTTTATTTGTTGCTCAATCTAGTATTTGAATATTTGCTTAGTGGTCTATTTATGTCAGTAGGTAGTCAGTCAATACAACGCGGCAATGCAAACAATTTAGTGATTAATTTACTTTACACTGCACTCGTAAAAAAATCGAATGGTCGTCCACAATCCTACGATAATATGCAGCTGTTCTGTTCTAAAGTTCATACAACGAAATGAAAAGCAATTTGCGTTAGTGGGTTGGTATTAACATTACACCTAATTTTAGAGTAGAATTATACAGAAACAATAGCCGCTTTTTTACCTTCATGCGTAGGTAGAAAAATAGGCGGTATTATTATAATCTGATTAGTATTAATATTCACATAAATGTTTAAGTATGAAACAATAAGAATGTAATTGCGTTTACCAGCGAGCAGCGTGGCGGGCGGGGGGGCGCTGCGGCGCGCGTCGGAGCGCGACCTGCCCGCGCGGCTGGCGGCCGAGCCCGTCAAGCCCAGCAAGAGCACGCCCGCGCTGCACCACCACCAGCTGCAGCCCGCGCCCGCGCCCGCCGGGTAACTACTCTCACGTTACGTACTCCCCCCGTTATACTTCCGGCTCCACGGATACTTTAAAGGAATCTTTTTTTTATGCACTTTTTTTCTAAAAACATGAAGCTGAGTTAAATTATTAATGTAGCGTTTTTAAACAAATGAATAAGCCTATTAATAGCTGTAAACTGTTTTGTCACTTTCTGACGGAAGGCCGCAGCTTCGCTCGCGTGGAATTAGACATAATAATATTTTAATTTATTTTATTTTAATTTACTTTTCTACCGCCTTTGCGCTTATCTGCTTGGCCCAAAGGTCGACTGGTAGATAATGCTTTTAGCATCAAGTCCGCCTTTTGTACCGCAAGCTTTTTGGTATAATAAAGAATAAATAAATAAATAATAATAGATTATAATAGATTATTCTTAACGCGTTAACTTTAACTCCACAAATTTGTAATGAATCCGTAAATGTGTTATCCCCTATGATAATTTTACTTTTTTCCAAATAAAAAGTAGCCCATGTCCTTTCTCATGCTCTCTGGGTACCAAATTTCATTTAAATCGGTTCAGTAGTTTTGGCGTGAAAGCGAGACAGACAGACGGACAGAGTTACTTTTGCATTTATAATATTAGTATGGAATTATGGATAAGACCGTCGTATTGTCAGGGGTCCAAGCAGCCCGGGCGGTGCGAGCGGCGCGGGGGGCGGCGCGCCCGCGTGGTCGCACAAGTCGCGCAGCAGCCACAACCTGGCCGCGCACCCCCCCGACGGCTTCTACCAGAACCTGGCCGCTGTGCACTCGCAGCACAGGTAACAACGACACAGTATAACAATAACAATGGTTTATTGGCCTCTAGATTTTACATTCCTAATTTACTTAAATATTATGGATTTATTGTAAAGGAAACGTTACATAAAAATGAGCCCTGACTTCTAGTGAAGCTAGAGTTATATGATTATAGTTATTTCCAAGTTATACAACAAATGTTGTTTCAAGAGGGCGCCACATCCCCGCGCCCGCATGCTATTTCCCCACAATAAATCTGTATTCTACGCATCGAGTAACGTGTATATCAGAGCGATCATTAAGACGCGTACCGAACTTTAAAAAAAATAATCTCATTAAAATTTGCAGTGAGTTATTAATGCTAACATAGTGGCATATTTTAAGTCTAGATTGCAGACGAGCCTTACAGTGTTGTAATTTGCAGATGGTCATCCCTTCGTAGTTCAACCGGAAGCAATCGCCCACAGTCAGCACATTTCTCTGCCGGCGGGGAGTCGCCGGCAGAGGGTACCGCAACCTTACACCATCAGGTAAATTATATATTCACTATCTGGCGTGTTTGTAAAAGGTTTCGTTGGTCGATGACCGCATCTACGTCATCGTGTGAGATACTCATAGCATCAAGCGCACGATTTCCAAGTCGAAAACTTTATATAATGCGTGACCTGTGAACGTTTGTCGAGATAAGAGAGCGTAAGGAAAAAATTCGTCGAATGCTTGGCCTTTCATCAAAGCGCCATCCAATGTTTAAGTCTGTAAACCGCTTCGTCTACTAGATAATGAATTACATAAGATGTAAGCATGGCATCTAGTGCTATTTTCATACTGAAACTGTTTCGCAGACGAACCAGTCGAGTGCCGCGAGCGTACGTGCCGCTAAATTGGCCGAGATGTCCGAGGAGGTGTCAAGGCGGCAGCAGCAGCTCCAACTCCAACAACAGCAGCAGATACAACAACAACAGATGCAACAACACCAACAGCAGCAAATGCAACAGCACCAACAGTTACAACAGCAGCAACAACTACAGCAGTTGCATCAACACCAATTGCACCAACAACAATTAGGTATCTTTAGCTCATAACAACATCAATCAAAAATATTTTACTAAGAAATGTTTAACCATAAGGAATAACAAAAGTACAAGGACGTTATCTGCGGTGCAATGGTATATCCTATAATTAAATTTTCACGCTGTATATAACTGATGGACGCTAGCCTATGTGACTCAGTGAAGGTGTCGCTTTCTAATGGTGAAAGAATTTTTGAAATCGGGGCAGTAGTTTTTGTGTGAAAACATTACAAACAAATGTTTTCTCTTTATATTATTAGGCCAATATGAAGGAAGTATGCAGACATATTATGTTTTGGACATACATCTGCTGAACAGAAAGTCAGGTATTATTTGCTTCAGTCACTGTGCTTGGTCTTTACGATTCCGTGACGCCCATCGTACGCTTTGAATTCCCAAGAAGAGTTGGGCTGTTTCTGTTCTACTTAGAATAAAAACATTACAGGATCTGGTGTGGCACTAATAATGGTTTGTCGACAGTGTCAGGCAGCCAGGCGTCCCTGGGGCAGCAGAAGGCGATATCGCAGCAGCAGCTGAGCCAGAGCCAGCTGCACCTGCACGCGGGCCACTACCCGCCGCAGTCGCCGCAGCCGCAGCCGCAGTACCCTCAGCCCTACCCGCACCACCACCCCCACGCCCAGCACCAGCCGCAGAGGTATTGCACCTACATTCGATACTTATTAGCAACAGTCAAAGCTGATCGTAGCGCCCATAGCCCTATCGCGTCTATTCGATGTGATCGATAGAGTTAAGCAACAACGTGTTCGGTTTGTGGGTGGTTCGGTGGTGGGGTCGACCGCTAGTGTTAAATATAATGGGTGCTACCGTGCTTCGGGAGGGCTCCATCGGGGAGGGCGGGAGCTTTCGGTCCCGGTTGTTTTCATTTGTAAATGCAACCGTTTAACTTTATCGAAGGCCTCGGAGTGGCTTGAGAAAATTCGACACTTGGTTGACCATTAACTTTATTGTTTTCTTCAAATGTTACATATATACCAAATAAATATTTTCCATTTCTTTTTCTAAATAATAATTTCAGGTACGAGTGGCATCAACCTGGCCCACCCTCACCGCAAAGATCGCAACCCCCTGTTGCGCCCAAGCCAATGGTAAGCATTTTATATATTATTTAGTTTTAAATAGGAAGTCTGATGACTTACTTTGATTAAGTCTTATATAATCGTTTTAATAAATATCTACTTGAACGCATTTCAGGGAACAAGAAAGTCTGAAACTGAGCTGGAGGACCAATTAGTTCAGCAGCACCAACAGATGCACAACAGTTCTACGCTACAACTGGATGACGGTAATTTATTATTGGATGTTACATTGACAACATCGACGTGGTCGTTAAGAAATTATTATCTGTGTATTTACCAGAAATTGAAGCAGTGGCTTGGAGTTTTTAATTGTGCCCTGTGTTTAGCAATAGACTCATCACCTATTATCATAACTGATAATAAGAGGGTGTCTCTTTCGGAAAAATACAAGAGTTATGTTATGTTTTATCAGAAACATGATGGTGCTTCCATAATGATAGGAATTAGATAGGAAATAATTTCTTTATCATAATTATTTTTAGTCTTGTCAGCCAATATCGTCAATTAACTCCTAGTTTGTGTAGAACGGTATACGGCGGGTGCGTCGGAGGCGTACGGCGGCGGCGGCGGCGGCGGCGGGGCGGGCGCGCGCGCGGCGCACAACCCGTGGCAGCGCGAGGAGCGCGAGCGGCAGGCCGAGGCGCGCCGCGCGCACGCCCGAGCACGCAGGTACTCCTACCGACCGTTTGACGACTGGCGACTGATGCCGTGGCGCGGTGGTGAGTGACCCTGACTGCCGAACCGCGGCTTGAATCCAGGCTGGGACTGATATTTATTTTGCAGATAAATATTTTGTACTCGCATGTTAAATTGTGTTGTTTTTTTATGTGTGACCGCCACCACAGCACAGCTCTAAGCCTACCGCGGGGGTGTGAGTGTGTACCGTTTGTTTATTATTTTTTATTAACCTTAACCCTACTTCGGATTTCGAATTGAAAATAACCAGGACCGTAGACTTAACGTGCCCTTCGAAGCACCAGCGCCCATGAAAATGCCACTAAACGACCATGTCTGTCTTTGCTTAACTCAGTCGATCACATATAAAATCGACGCGAGCCATTGGACTATGGACGCTACAGTTACATACGTAACAACTACATAGAACTCTTTTCATGACAGGGACGCGGCCATCGCGCAGCTGGTGGCGCTGGGCGGCGCGCGCACGCCCGTGCAGAGCCAGCAGCTGCGCGCGCTGCAGCTCGAGCGGGACTTCGAGCGGCGCGCCACGCAGCACGACGCCGTATGTTGCCGTTCTAGTTAAACCAGCACGTGATTGCGTAACTCAGTGAAGCGCAAGCCAGTCGCCTTGGTTTTGATTGGATCTCATTCGTCTCACTTCTCGGCATCTCCACTGGCGACAGCGGATGGGTGTTGCTGCATGCTAGTTTGCAATTTTATACCCATTATAAAAGTCACTTTGACAAGAATGGTCGAGCCAAATTTTATGGCAGTTTGGACTTTGCTGTTTTCAACTGTTCACTGTATTCATATGAAAATAATGAATAAGATATAATTACACACAATTAGTAACTCATATTAATAATTGTGTGAACTCCAATCAAGAAAAAATTTGATTCCTACAAAACGGCTTTATCGTATAACCGTAATATATTTTTGATGTTGATTAACAATATGATATAAATTGCAGGATGACGGAGGGAACGTGGAAGCGGAACCCGACGAGGAAGACGTGTCGCCGCCGCCCTCCCCGCCCGCGCCGCAGCACGCAACCGCCTACGGCCAGCAACACGCCACCGCCGCATACGCTGCACAAGCCACGCAAGGCACGCACGCGACCCACGCACACAACGCCCCCCAGTCGCCGCACGCCACGCACGCGCCGTACGCCAGCCATACGCCGAACGCGACGCACGCGCAACACGCGCACGCGCCCGCGCCCGCGCAGGCCCAGCCCGCTGCCCACGGCGCGCCGGACGACACGCGGGCGCCGCCGCATCCACCCAAATCCATACTAAAGACCAACCGCCCAGAAGTCACAAATGGATACGCGATGGAAATTGTAAGTAAATTAGTTTTTTGTTGTATCATATAATTATTACAATTTAATCTAACCAAGAGACTACCTCTTTCTCGCCTTTTATACATTCAATTCAAGTATCGACCATCTTCGATCTTGGCCTTACAATAGCATAGTACACATCAGTTTCAGACACTGAAATCGGTCACAAGAATGATATTCGCCGTTCATCTGATCTACTTTTGATTTTTTTGATTTAAGTGTTGTAATTTTTCGAAATTATTAAAAAATACTCTATGCAAATGCAGATTGACGGCCTTTGTGAACATTATAATAATATGAGAGTTGAATGATATTTTCTGTCTGTGGCTTTGAATCCCACTCAGTACAAATATTCGTGTGATGAACACTTGTATTTGTTCTGTGTCTGGATGTTAATATTATCTATTAATGTATGTATTTAAAAATATCTATGTATGTCTATCAGTCTCTGATACCCATATTACAGGCTCGCGCCTACTTTGGGGTGGCGTGTAGATGGTCGTGTTTGAGAATGACCAAGATTTTTATTAACATGCTTATATTAGGTCCACTTGTATGTAACTCACAATGTAAGGGAATCTAAGATAGTTAATTTAACCATC
>DWTT01002252.1:0-10315 GCA_018250895.1 Carterocephalus mandan | reverse complement strand
AATGTACAAAAAAAACACAACTTTTTCATATGCGCTGTCGATGTTCATCAATTTATAAGACGTTATCACGTCAAAATCTAACGATTATTTCACGTCAAAATCAATATAATAGGTACTAACTATTGTAAGCAGGTGGCATATGGGGTGATTCTTGGCATACACGATTGGATGTCTCGTGTTTGTCCTGATCATGCCATGGTCATACTGTACATTTTTCTGTACAAATTAATTTGAATTTTAAAAGAGTACCGAGAGTTTTTTTCCTTCGGCTTTTTTCTCTCTTTGCCTACAATAGGGCATAGGTTATGAATATTGTAAATTCTTCCTAAAGCTGATGACCAGATAGATAGTCTATCGTGACTTAGAGCTTAGCTTAGTGGTAGGTAAATTAGCCTTAAGGCAGGTTAGGCACCTGTGTAGGATTAGCTATTCATTCAATGATCAATAGCTAATCCTTTGCCTTATATTGATTTGTTTAGAATAGCATTATATCTCTTTTCTTTAAGTAGTTTTTAGTTACCTAGACTTTCGTTAAGCGCGTCTAATCACCTCATAGCGAAATAAATTATTTGACTTTGACTTGACTTTGATTAACGGAACCATGCAATATTCTGAGATAAAAGTAGCCTATAATACTCTCCAGGCCCTCACATTAGTGCAGTGCTTTGTCACAATCGATACATCAGTCCGGTGAGTAGGAGAAGAAGAACAGACCAAGAAACCAGCAAACATATTTTCCCATTTTTATATTAGGTAAAGATTTATTTATAATCAAGTTTATGTAACCTAGAAATGGAAGAAACGCAAAGACAGGCGTTACTAAAGGATAATTATTTAGTTAAGGCGATGGTCACACAGAGAAAAGACGATTTATGTTCTATAAATTAAAAAATTATTACTTTCTAACTTGTACTTACTAACTATTCAACTATCTTCAACCATCTTCAAACGAAATAAAATATGGTATTTAAAAAAACCTAAAAAACACGCTTTTGTCTAAAATCATAATAAGTGTCAGAACACTTATTATGATTTTAGACAAAAGCGTGTTTTTTAGGTAACACATCTACATTTTAGTACAGAGTACTAAAATGTAGATTCTTTCATTAATTTTTTGCATTCTCACTTGTCCTAGTGTGCAGTTTTCAAATTAATCCGACGTTTTGAAGTGGGAGAAAATCACGTTCAAAGATTCCGTTACATACGAGATATACCTACAGACATACATACATACATACCTACATACAAGCATGCATATCTACATAAATACGTAACAAGCGTCATAATGGAATAATAATATTATTATGTAGTTATTTTGCTTTGAATCCTGAAAGCTGTGTGTTTCCCGATTCAGTAGTTCGCTACGCACTACGCAGTGCTACATACATGTCGTAGACGCAGGGAATCTACGCATTTTCGTAGCAACTTTCCCCAAATAGACCAATTTTTTTACATGTTTTTTTATTATTTACTTCTTTTACAAACGTATTACCAACGTCACGCCTTTGAGATCTTTGACAGCAATGGCAAGCAATAAATTAAGTGTAGCAATATAGGAATGGACGCTACAGAAAATCTGCAACCCACAGCTGGGCAATGTCGCCCCCTGAGAGAAATCTGGAGGTCTAAAGCAAATTCCATCACGCTGCTCCAATGTCGATTGGTTGAGGGGTTATTGAACAACCCAGTTTCGAATGTTGGTCGTTGATCGAAGGTTGGCGGAAGTCTAAACGTTGTCGGCGGTTTTCGCGAGATCAAAGGCGTCGGAATTCTGTGCCTTCTTTATACTGTGACAATACTGTGATCACGTAAAAATATAGCATAGAGAGGGAGTGCGACCATCCAAGTGTATAATTAGGTAATTAAACTTGATACACACGCATCCTATTAAGTTGCTCGAGGTACGGCAATTCGTTATTGGCATGATAAAAGCTACGTAGTAGTACTGGTATACTCTACTACAGGTATACTCTGTGGTTATTAGTGGGTTAAAACTTTCGTCGTTGTTGCGATGTAAATAATCAGCCATGCACGCTGCGCTGCGGCCCGCCGGTCTACGTACGACTTCAAGCAAGGCCACACACTTTGGGGCATTGTAGGTTAGCCGCGAGCCGCGGCCGCGTGTGTAGCCAGCCGCGCGCGCGGCCGGCGCGGCGAGTGCGGCCGAGATGACCTGGCGGCCTGGCGGTCACACGACGACGCCACTTGCCACTTCTCTATCAGCGCCCTCCTCCGTCCCTCGCCACCGCGGCCAGCGCGGCGCCGAACGGAATTCGCACGGCAGCCGCGCCTCATGCCTCGCGACTAGACTAGTCGTGACGCGGTTCAGTGTACGTGCGACCGCTCGCGCCAGAGGACGACAGTCGCCGCGCTCGCCGCCCCCGCCCGCACTTAATACGCAGTAGCGAACTCTGCACACCACGCGATCCGCTGACGCCGATCCCGCCGCACGGGACAACTTCTGCCGCCGCTACGCCGCGAAAAACGACAGCCCGAAAACTTTCCACTATCAGTGATAACCGTTAACAGTGCGAAAAAGTTGCCACAAAGTGTGAGTGGAACTCGACAGGACCGATCTGTGCTGTGCTGTGCTTCGAGACGGTCGCGGTGACCACCGTAGGCGACACGGCGCAGTATTAGTATTAGCCACGTTACAAGGTTATCGCTGCTCTAGCCCGCCGGTGATGAATTGGAAAATCGGCGCGTCGTAGGCTCACGTGGTGCGCGCCCCGCCCCCGCCTCTCTCCGCACTTATATTTAGCGAAAATCGTCTCTCGGGAGCGGCCTGACGGTACGCGCAGAGTACATCTCTGTTTATGAACGTTAGCGAGACGCCACATGTTATTGGCTTCGTATAACGGAGCCGATAAGGAGAAGTTAGATAACCTCTCCGGATCGCGGTCCGACGACGTTCTGGAAATAGAAAGAAGTCGGTCGAGAAATATTCGTGAGCGCGCTGTGATGGTAACGGCCGCAGTGGGTACGCGCCGGTGAGCGCTAGATTCGACACACCCATCAAAAAATTCCACTGGCCGCGATATAGACGTTGCGAGATGTCTCTACAGGGGAGCTACCAGAGCCCGTGGTCGTCGCAGACGGCACTGTCGGAGCTGGAAGGAGCTATGGGCGAGCTAGAGCCGCTGGGGGAACTGGCCGAGGTCGGCTTCGAGCCACAGACGCGCGCGCGCTCCAACACGTGGCCGCTGCCGAGGCCCGAGAACTACGTGGATCCCAGCGAAGACAGTAGCAAGAAAAACTCCAATCAAAACCTCACCGGTAAATACCTTACATCCTATCATTTGCTTCACACATGGTTCAATGATAGGAGTTATTATCATGTTTGTTTATAGTCTTTAAAGAAACCTCTAATAGTTTTATTCTGTTCTTACTCTAAGATAGAACCATTCTCATGAGCTAACCTAAGCTACCCACAATAGTGTTCCATTCTACCTTCCATCAATTCTCTAAAACATTTACGAGATTACACTCGTGATAATATGCGCAACAATTTGAAACTGCCCACGTATGCAGTAGATGCTTATAAATTTAAACCGGTAAGTCCAATGTGCGGCGAATTGAATAACAAGGTGCTAAATATTCCTAAAATGTTTACATCGAAAATGATAAGAAAGTACGACAGATTAAAAGGTCGAGGTAATTGCACAATAATATTACCTAGTTCCCCCGAAACCAGCCACGCAGCCCGACGAATAATGTAAACATTTGCTACAATGTAAATAAAAACAAAGTAACGATCATATTAAAATTGCCACAACAGAGTATAGGCTGCAACAGACAAACACTTTAATATAATCAGAACTAACATTATACATTCGGTAACTATGGTTCGATTCTAACATTATAAACAGTCAGTAGTAGTCCTACTGAATTAATTTATTAGGCGAGAAAATCCATCATCTTCGAAACACTGACGTGTTTTTCAATGCCAAGGTTTTACCAAACCTGTGTGAACTCTTAGAGCAAAACAATCTGTGCTAAATATTTATGATTGAACAAGTAAAGCGCCATTAAAGACTTGTTATTATTGAAGAATTTTTCTCGATATCGCACATCTAATTTTATAGTTTTATAGTTTTTTGTGCTAGCTTTCTTATGTGGGAGGGTGCTATTTAACTATATTTAGGTACACACCATTGTGCGCTTCGCTCGCATGTTGTTGCTTAAAACTAACTTTTTACGATACGTTAGATTAGGTTAGGTTAGGTTAGGGCTTTCGAATACCGGAGTTTTGCAATACGGGTTTTAATACTGAATTTTCTTTCCCAATACCGGGATCCCAGTATTAGTTAATATCGGTATTATTTTTATTTTTATTTTCTTACAATATTTTCTAGATAAAACACTGTTTTTCTTATTCAAATTCTAAATTTCGTCGCGATTGGTTTATTTACCCAACTACTTAATTACTTTCGGACTACTTTATAGAAAAGTACAGAGTTTTTAAAATTTCGAACCAATTTAAGTTCATACTTCTTTCATAAACGTACTGGAAACTTCATTATTGAATTAGGAACGCAAGAATCGTTCGAAGAAGAACACGATTTCAAGAGTCAAGAGGGATTAGTGCCCAATCCAATGTCATATGTTCTCTAGCCATCGGTAGATCTTCGACAAGATTTAACGATTCTTTCACATCCGATCGACGCGAGCCATTGGGCTATAAACGCTACGCCATGGAGCTATGAACGCTACTACAAATTTAGTGTTATCACATCACTAGATTTATTTGCTTTTTACATTGCTTTGCTTTATACATAATTTTCGAATATAGATTGCAAATTAAGATTTTTAAAGGAAATTTAATCAATTTAGTGTTCTGTTGGTTTCGATTGACACGGCGACGTTCATCTTAAAAATATTAAAAGGTAGAAAATTATTATTAAAGAGGAAGTTACAAGGCGAGAGATAAATTTATTTATTTACTTTTTGCTTTATAAATTCCTCGCGGACCCTTATTCTAATAGATAAATGCTTTTAAGTTTGTGGTTACTATAAGGCCTCGGTTGTCATCTTTCTACCAATTTCTCATTGAGACTATTCTTCATTCATCATATCTAGGTAAGCATGACTTCCAAATTAATGAAAATTACACAGAAGTTACAGTACACAAAATTTTAAATCAAATCGGATCTGTGAAAGTTAGTAAGACCCTTTTGTCAAGTAGGAAATGAGCTGATGATTATCAAACGCCTGAACAGATCTTCATAAGTTAGCTAAGAACCATCTCGATCACGGCAGCTTTCGAACAAAAAACCGCATCATGATGCGGGGTCCCAGTATTGGCCAATACCGGAATCCCGGTATTGCTAGCACTAGTTAGGTTAGGATACCTAATACCTATAAGTACCTACTAAAAATTTTCTTTGAGCAAAACATTTATTTAGAAACGTAAGGACGGCGCCCATGAAGTGAAGAAAAAAAAACAAATTGGCTTGATAATGTTAGGTCGGTTTGGGTTAGGTTGGGATAGACTTGATGTTACGAGTATGTTAAGTCTTATGTCACTCTAAAATTAAAAAGGCATGGAATATAACAATGGGGTGTGGGTGTGGGTGCTCCGTTTCCCAGAAAAATAAAGTGGGCTACCACCAAATTTGATAACCACCTGGATAAGGTTTCTTGGTTCATATGCAAGATTCGAATTTCGTGATAACTCACTTAAATTATCATAAATAAGACTAGACGTAGGTTAGGTGTTGACCAATGAAGTTGACTTCAAAGGACATTGGCAAAACATCATAAATGTTGAGGCTCACTCAAAATATTCCATAGGTAAGAATGAAAAATTACGTACAATAATACCTCAGAATGTTAGTTCTGTATTCTGAGAATAATACATTACAAGTATGTATGCTTTTACTATTGCTTACCTGTGCTGAAAGACTTAAAGATAATGGGGAAAAAACGTTTAAAGGATATATAATGAAACATTTTGATGTTATGATGTTAAATTATTTTGACAGTTTCCAAGTAATACCTACTGTTATCTCCGTTTATAACTACTTCGTTAGATATTATTAAAAAACAACAACTGATAAAAAGTCTGCAATGTGCATCTATTCATAACGTGATAAAACAATTTCACTGATAGTATAATATTATATTTGAGATTTTTTTCCGTCGTGTTCACAGTTAAGTGTGAAACCTCGTTCTCAATGTAGAACGACCACAGCTCACAAATAAATGCCGCCTGGAGTAGATACGAGTTCCATAACGTCGTCAATGGCAAAAAAACAAGCGGTTAGTTAAAAAAGCACGTTCACAAATCGGACACAACAGAGTTAACGGATATCGAAATGACTAATTTCAAATTGGCAGTTTGGCAGAATTGACAATTCTGACCTTAGATCATACCAAAAAAATTGGAATTCGGCCTAATAGTAGAACCATAATAAGCAATCACAAGTAACATCCCTTGAACCTGTGCTATCTTAGGGCATAATAAGTACGTGGATGAGAAAAATTATTCTTCAGTTATCATTATATTTTGCACACTTTTTTTTAAAGATCCATGCGTGTCACGATGTATTAGATGTATTACCCGGCCAAATTCGAGCAATTTACTTTGAATGCGTAAACCAAAAGCCATGTAACTTGACAATGTGTTGTTGTGCTTCTACTGGTAGGTAAACTCCAATTTCACTGGATTTTTGGATCATGAAAAGCCAATGCACATCAATAAAAGACTTTTTAATAATTACTTATTTTAATTAAATTAAAATAAACAAAAAAAATTTAATAAAACTAAAATTATTGTGCATTTACGTAGGCTGATAGAGATTTTAATATTTTTCTTCGAAAATATTTTTGCAAATATCATAAGTATCACATAATTTTTAGATTCGTCACAAATATAATAAAGGAAGTTGAAAAAATATACTATGTTCCAGTCCAGAGCCATAAAAATTTTGTCCAATTCTGCCAGTCTCTTTCTGCTGCCTGATACAATGAAATGAATCGTTACATGAATTAAGCTAATTTGATCGGCAGAAAAAAAAAAATTTGTCTATCTTAGTAATTTTTTGTGTAAAGACAACTCACGTTTGTAGACCAGGGTAGAAGCCTTTAAAAATAATAAAAAGTGAGAAAAAATAATAGTAGGATAAAACCTATTAGAAAAGGAGGAGAATATTATAAAAATGAAAGGAAAAATAATTTACGGGCGATCTGAGGTCGGGAAGGGGAAGGGAAGTTTTGCCGGAAATCGGAATGGTTTAAGGGTAAAAAACGGTTTATCTCGATTTCCAGGAAAACTCAGTCCTATGGAAAAAAGTCAAATGGCAGTTGTAGATAGTAAAAAGATCTAAAACAAAAAATTGGAGACTTTGACATCAGCTTTTATTCATCGAAGTTGTCAAAGTCAATATAATGATGAGACTGCAATAGCTACATATTGTAGTTCAAGACAAAAAAAGCAAAGGAAGGAAAAGAAGTAATTAAAGATTGCATTTTCTGAGAAGATTTACTACAGTAAATTTTTTTTTTTCACCATCGGAAAGTAGAGTTTTCAACGGGGTAGAGGTTCAATAAAGAAAGGGTTGTGATGATAAGCTACAATCCATAGATGTCCCACTGCTGGGCACGGGTCTCCCCCACAAAAAAACTGCGGAAGGTCTGGAGCATACTCCACCACGCTACTACAATGCGGATTGATAGAGGGGTTAGTGGCCAAACCAGTGTCGAATGTTCTCAAGCCACCTTGTCGAAGACCTTCCGTCTTCCACAAGGCTTAACGATTGTTTTCACTATTGAAAACAACCGGAACCGACGACTTAAAGTTCCGTCCGAAGCACGGTAGCTCCCATGAAATTTTGCCACTAGCTTTCACCCATCCACAAACCGACCACGCCCGTCGTTGCTAACTCTGTCAATCACATTGAATCTTCTCGAGACATTGGGCTATAGATGCTAGTTACGCTATTTCAAATGTATAAACACAGAAACCTGTGACTGTGAGGCTTTTAAAAGAAAAAAAGAAATCATACAGTTTCTGTCACCCAAACCTGAAATGACAGATAGCTATTGGTTCCAATCCCTTTCGTAATTCTCATCAGAACTCGCCAGGGTCGCAAGACACGCTAAAGTGGACAGTCATAGACAATAATTGTCAGAAGGGCAGGCAGAGAGCACGATTATTGTTCATGCTTGCTCAAGCAAATGCGAAATTGTCTTCAATCGAGCAGTTATTCCACTTACATAAAATCGAAATTATTTGGTCGTAAGCATTGACCTAATTTTAATGATTATATTGTGTAATTTAATATATTATATTGTGCTTAATAAAATCTAATATTTCTGGCGATATCGTTAATCTACCCTTTGGCCTTTTACTTCGGTGATGGCTTTCAAATCCCTACTTATAAATATTTAAATCCTATGTAAAATTTTATATTGTGTTTAGTTTCACCGCTATAAATACAAAGGAAATCATTGCAAGGTAAAAAAAATTCCATGTGGTGCCAACCACATCCACTTTTCTGCATGTCATGTCCTGATGGAATGAACGATGAGAGTAAACTACCTGCTTAAGCAGCAAATTTGGACAATGTCTGAGTTTTATTAGTAAGGCAGGATTTTAAAAAAAAATCATAAAATAGTAAAAACAATGATGTTAAGTAGTACGTAATCCACAAAAAAACTTAATCATGATTTTTGGAAAAATTATTAGGTACCTACTCCAAAAGTGGCAAACATTTCCAATTTCAACTGATGCATAAATTGGCATACCATAACTTATAGATAAAATCCTTAGGTACAGCATTATTTTCATTCGCTAAAGTCAACGTGAGTTTTTTTTATTTTATTTTATACATAGTCGTAACGTAATAGGCGACCATTGACAAAACAATATTAACCTATTCTGTAAGAATAAATATTTCCATCGGTTTATTCATTTTTAATTCAATGTGTCCCACACATTGCTTCTTCAATTTCCTCTCTGTAAACTGTATTGCCAAGTTCTGGTTGTCTGCAGCTATCGTAATTTTTTTTATGGATATTTATTTATTTATTTTTATATCAGCACTTGGCACACACAAACGACCATGCAGCACCATCCGCTGCCGCCCATGACAACTGTGACTGACTCAAACAGGGACTGGGATGGTTAGTCCAGCTGCTGAGAGAGTTAATTAGAACATTAGTTGGTCAATTCTCTTGCTACCTATCGTTTGCGTAAATAATTCCAAGCATACGGAAGGGGCTGAATGTCTTTGGGCTTGAATTAGGCCGTCGGCTAGTAGTGACTGTAAATAAGAAGCAAGCGGTGGACGCTACAGAGCACGGGTCTTTCTTTTCATTGAGGAAGGACTGTCGCTGACAACTATGGATTTGTAGAATGTTAAGTTGTCTTCTTTCATGTATGAGTCGCTGTAGTAAGTCACCCTAACATATGCCTGAAGAGTTGACACTACTACTTGGATTACCACGAATCAGCACAGGGAGAGTATAGTAGTATTATATATAGTATAGTGTTTAATTCCAGGCTCTCCCACTGCAAGAAGAGAGCTTGCCGTCATTCGCCAATCGCTTACGGCAAACCAAGAACCACTACCGCCAGCGCCAGCTCCTAAACCTGTTTTAGTACATTGAGAACATTTTGAAGCTTTATGAATTACGGATAGTTATTTAAGCACCCCACGTCATTTCTACTGGGAACTGAGAACTCGTGCAAATCACTAAAATAACGTTAACGACGACACACGTCAATACCACAACAATGCACCGCTTCTGCTACCTACGTGTTAATTTAACAATGAGTTACCGTCATAAATTTGTAGACTTTATCTCTTTATCCGACAAAATACATAAGTATATTAAGATAAAACTATGCAGTATTTGATATTCCCTTCGAGAAATTTTAAAAGATATTGAAGTAGAGAAAATCGTTTTTAATTTTGATTAAATTTTAAATGTGAGCTCGCGAGGTTCAACAGATTTTTTTTAAAGGCATATCGTAAACAGTGCAAAATTGATTCGCTCGTATAATTTAGTAGTATATTATTGGAAGGAAGGAGTAATATTATTGGTTTTTAACGGTTGTGTCAAAAACACTTCTACCCGAATCGAGTCATTCAATCGAGTGGTAGATGAAAGTTTATCTGTAAAAAATTAATATATATATATATACCTACATCTATTTGGTACCTACGTTCCTAAATAAATCAAAAGGCGTATTCTGTTCAACATAAATGTGTCTCTATACTATATATATAAAATACTAGCTGACCCGGCAAACGTTGTTTTGCCATAAAATATTTTTTTGTGAATATTTTGGGAGAACTTATGTAAGTGT
>DWTT01002251.1:0-10315 GCA_018250895.1 Carterocephalus mandan | reverse complement strand
AATAAATTAATTTTACACACGACAACATTGGCGGTTCCATGGCTCCGAAATAGGGAACTGTCAAAATAAATATATAGGCTTGTCTGTTATTAGTTATCTGTACTGTAAATACTTTGAAGTTTAGACTACAGACGTCAATTCTCCTTTTTTGTATTGTAAATAATGATTATGACGTTATCACGTAAATCTATCGTCCCTACACCGACTTTACAGACAACCAGTATTTTTTAAATTAATGGTGTCACCATTGTCAATAAATCTTCAAACTGTGACTCATTCATTCTTAAAAAGTTCGTAAAGTCATCAGGTTGTAATTTTCATTAAAATGGCGTGACTCCCTCGATCATAATGTACATTATTGTTCGATTCGAAGCATGACTCAAACGACGCAAGATCTCTACCACAGAACATAATATCTCTACCTAGTCTGTGGACGCAACCTGCTTGCAGGGCTTTGTGTGGGGCCCTATACTCTTTGGATTTGGATGTGTCTTTGAGTCTCTACATAGTCTGTGCTTTGCTTTGCTTGCTTGCTGGGCTTGCAGTACAACATACGTATGTACTACTAGTACGTATACATAAGTACGTAGTATTACGAAACGTACGCAGTATCTCTAACTAGTTTGTATTGTAGTAGTATCTGCTCCTTGTGAGTATATTTGTTCTGTGAGTATTTGTCTGTACCTAGTCTGTGGTAGCTTACTAATTTAATAATCTGTGGTCTGTGGCTAAAACAAAAATTATAGCATTGTTTGGTACGAATAAATAAAGTAAAATTATGAAAAACATGAACTCAGCGATATTAAATGTTTCTGAATTGACAAAACTGGCAAGGAAATTTAATTGTTTTTATCTATCAGGTAACTAGATACATTCTGGCAGAAATGTCATTAGAAAAGTGAATAGTTTTTTAATTCATGTTTTGTTGAAGGTCTACATCAAGGCATTTGTAAACCTTTCTTAGTAGCCGGTCATCAAGTGGGGTTGATTCGTCCCGATGTCTTAAAATACTTACATCGTTTCCCTGAGGTACGTAGTAAACAATATGCCTATGTATGTATAAAAGTAAATGCCCGTTTTGTATGTATTATTAATAATTATTCATTAATTTCTTATAGTTCTTAGTACAACGAAAAACAATTATTATTAAGTTTCAGACTCATAATTTGAGTACTGGTCTCATGCAATGTAAACCATGCTGTCTTTTATTAGGTAGTTGTTTCTGGCAAAACAGCAATTTCGAATTGTTTGCAAAAAATAGCGAATGTTTGAAGTGTTGTAATTCCGGTTTTTACTCCGGTTTTAAACTTACCGAAATTCAATCGCACTGAATTATAACTACATTATTTGATGGTATAAGTGCCCCCAAATCAGGTGCTCTAGATCTATAGTTTTAAGTATGACTTTCATACTTTAAGAAATTAGAAGCGTAAAACTGAAACCAAATTATTCTTTACTACTACCCCTCAGGAGGCTACGACATCCCGTTAAACTGAAATCTTTTTTCTCTCCAAATGTATGTAACTGACGGAAATCAAATTTTGCGCGAATATTGTTGTGACATAAAGTAATTATATAAAAAAAAACTCCCTATATTAAAAAATTTATATTTGTAACATCCTGTATAGTGGACTATTTGTAATATCCTTTTGTGGTACAAACATGTATCCAACCTACGTAATCCTCAAGTTTGATCAACTTTGATCTGCCAAGCACAGATGGAACACTACTAAAAAAACCTCTTTGCTATTAGATACTAAACAAAAAGTTCTCGATGTCCATATCAGCAAGGATGCAGTCAACTAGTCATACGAGCACCAAGATTGAAACCATTCTTAGCAAATTGGAGAGTAAGGGAGTGAAAGTCAGAACGCTGCTTGATTCTTGTTTATTAATGGGGTTTTGTGTACAATAAAGAGTATTTGTATTTATCTTAGAATTGAATCAATCGCAGCTCGTTACAAAATTAAGGTGGGTATTTAACAATGGATTTCCGCAATGTTAAATCTAAGATAATTAACTAGAGAATGCTGTTGTAAAAATAATAAATATTAGAACTTCTATAGTTAAAAAAATTAATACATGGTAACAAAATAGTTTAGGTTATTATATTTGTTGTAGGTTTTTAGAGTAGCAGGAAAATATGTAGAGCTAAACCCAGCATTCAGAGACTACCAAGAGAGAACAGTCAAGGTTGCTGAAGTCTTGCAAAAATTAAGGAAAGAGGAGGAAATATGTGCTCTTAAAGGTTGGAGAGATGAGGTAATGCTTTTAGTAATAAGGTTAAAAAATATTAGAAGTGTACCTTAGATTCAAAAGATTAAGATTATTAATTTAAAGCTTGTGAATAGAATCATTATCATTATTCATTCTTTTATTTTTGTAATCACATGTTTATGTTTTAATAGATATAGGAAAGCACACTAGCTTGCTGCTCCACCTATCCACTGTCGACCATGACAACTGTGACTGATATTGAACAAGACTCAAATAGGGACTGGGATGGTTAGTCCAGTTAGCTGAGAGAGTTATTTAGATCATTAGTTGGTCAGTTTGTTAGTGGATATGACTGAGGACTGCTGAGTGATAGTTCGGTTGGTGTTAGTAATAGTCCAGTTATTATATTATATTCCAATTCCAATGAGTTCAAAATAAATATGCAAATGAAAACAATGTAACTTAAAATAATTTATTTCTGTAATATGATGCATAAGTTATTTTATTTCATACCATTGTAGTAGAAAACATTCATTGTTCATTTGGAACTAGGGTTTTGTGATCATCAAATCAATCATCAATGTGATGAGAAAAATATGATTGCAGTGTTTTGAAGTCAGTACACCTTTTCACCATGAGAGCCTTTTGGAAATGGACAGGAGCGCTGTCTGTTTGTTTGGAATTCGTAATTATGGAATCAGTGTTACCGGTTACTTGAATCATCCATCAAAGGGGCTATGTATTTGGCTACAGCAACGTAGTTTCACAAAGCAGACTTGGCCAGGTCAGTAATTTCCTGTCTGCTGTTTAAAAAACAAAGGTAATGTATTGCTTGCAACATCAACTGCTCATAAGGTACTTTTAATGCTGACCAACATTATCTAAATGTTGGAATGAATATGAGGAAAATACCTATGAATAATATGTATTTTATTCATATTCATCCTATGAATATAATAACAAATTAATTGCTCAACTTAGCTGGAACCTCATATAAGCCAAAAATCCTGTCCTTAGTGAAGCAAGAATGCAAACAGGCATATACCATATTGATTAAGTTAAGGGCAAAAGCACTATGTAACATAATGTAGTGACAGCACCTTAACATTGTCTCTGTGGTAAATGAATATAATAATATAGAAGATTGAAAATACCTATAGGTAGGATTACTATTTACTGTGTGTATATTCTATTTAAATTCACTGGTTTAGTGGTTCTAACTGCGACTGCTAAGCTAGAGTCTTGGTCGTGCAACAACTATTGAGTTGTTCTAATTTGAAATGACCAGTAGCAGCTCGGAGCCTGGATTGGTGCCCAGTGTGTGACAATAGGCTCACGACCTATCACATGGGACCTAAATATAACTGATGAAAAGTAGGGGCAGACACACCTCTACCTTACCCTTCGGTGTAATACTAAAGGCGTGATGTTATGTTGTTTTTACATGTACATTATTTATTTATTATTATTTTTATAGGAAAATGGGATTGTTTTGTAAGTGGGGGTCTGGCTGTTGGTTATGGTATTCTCGAAACTGCTATAAAGGAGGCGGCAGAAGAGGCTTCAGTTGTTGGAGAACTTGTAAAGAAACTGGTACCAGCTGGATGTGTTAGGTTTGAATAATATTTTATTTTTCTATAAATCTGAACTGCCTTGATCTAGTGGTCGCAAGCGTGACTGTAAGCTAGAGATGCTGGGTATTGAACCCAGGGTATTGTATTTTTCTACTTTGACATTCTCAATCAGAAATTAGAATTTTGACTTGTTTAGGAATTATGGCTGGAGTATGGCAGGAACTAAACATATCTGGCGATAAGGTAAAGAAGAGACGCCTCTGCACCTTTTGGACACTTAAAATTGATCGATTAAAAATCGATCGATTGTTAATGTCTGTTTAAAACCGAATGATTATTACAGGGTTTTTACCGTGGAAAGCCTATGTTACACTTCAAGCTCTATATTATACCTATGCAGAAAATCACGTCAATCAATCATTCAGTTGAGGCCGAGAAGGACAAACCAATAAACACTTTTCCATTTATATATTAGTAAGAACAAATATACTAACTCAATTATCACATAACATGGTTATATATTTAAAATTATGTTATTTATAATTTAAAATTATTTACGATATTTACGGTAAGCATATTTGTATGAATTTGTTTTCAGCTTTTATTTTGAAAGTGAACGAGGATTGTTTCCTAACACCGAATATGTGTATGACTTAGAGCTTCCATTAGACTTTGTGCCACAAAATGCTGATGGTGAGGTAGAAAGCTTTGAGCTGTTGACTGCAGAAGAATGTGTGCAAAGAGCTCTAACACCTCAGTTCAAGACAACCAGTGCCCCAGTGTTGATTGATTTCCTAATTCGAAGAGGATATATAAATCCTGAGAATGGTACGTTGTTTAATTAATTTAGTTATTAGTTAAAAGTGACATGTTAGATGTTATTTATTTATACACTAGCAGCACAGAAGTGTAAGTAGTGACTACCCATACCCATTAGTGGCTCACTGCTGATGGGTAACTTTTCAAAAGGAAGGAGAAGATCTTAGAAGGCCTGGATCCTAATTGAAAGTGTATGTGAAGGGGTCAGTGGTCAACCCGAGTGATAGAAGCAATAGGCCACCCATAAGCTGCAACACGGCGTAACGATCTTTTTCTTACGATAACGGGATCGACAGCTTAACGTGCACTCTGAAGCTTCTAAGGCTCTAAACGCTCTTGATAATGTTGCCATTAGCGGTCACAAATCCACTTGCCTGCCGAAACTGGAGCACCTTCAACACAGTCAAGCAAACTAAATTGATCTTGTTTTAACAAACAATATAAAGATAGGTCAGGAAGGATCAGGTCAAAAAGGCACATTTTTTTTACAATGTTACTTTTATTCTTATTTGCAGTATTAAATCATCGCAAATTATATTTGATTTTTTTTCAGAACCAAACTACAGGTATCTGGTCGAACTCCTTCACGTCCCTTTGCAATCCATCTATAACTGGACTCCCGACTCTCGCGAAATTACAACTAACGGCGATAATTCGGAACTACAGTACTAAATTAGTATGATTGATAGCTTCAAAGTTTACTATTCTAGATTTATTTTTGCTTACTCTAATTATAATTGAAACGATAATGGATAAAAAACTTCCAAAAAAATCATGAATGATTTTACTATCCATGTTTCGTTACAAAGTTGTTTGTCGAACATGGCCTAATTTATGACATGATATGTGTTTATACAATTGTAACTTGGGTATGCTTTAAGTAGTGCCCAAGTATTCCGTGTTTCTTTCTCTAAGGTACTGCACATTGACCGTCCTAATGTTTAGCATTGGGACACTCAATGTCGTGTTAGTTATAGCTAGATACGTTTAATTTCTGTGATACTTTACCACTTTGGTATAAGGAATTTGTAGATTGTTTTAGTTGGATTAATCAATCTTGATATCTTTGCGATGCTTATTTATTAATCCTTTTTTAATTGTTAAAATCCCAGTAATATTTTTGTGAAATTTCGTAAACGAAATGATTTGATATTATGTAGTATACTTAAACATAGTTCAATACAATGTACTTAACCCGTCAAAAACGACATCGATTTAAATGAAATAGTCTAGTCATTTTCATTATGTACTCGATTAAATTTTCCAATACATCAGTTTAGATCATTGGATTTCTTGCGAGTGATTAAATCATAATTACAGTTGAAGTGTCACAAATGTATGAATGATGTACCAGACGTTATCAAAGATAACTCGTAAAGACGAGTAGCTGTTGTACTCTTATAATATTGAGTAAATTTCTCCACGAACATATAATTATATTTAACAAAATCGATTTTGATTTTCTTAAAAGGTGCTAATTGGTTTTATTGATTTCTTATAAACAATACAACTTGATCCCCGTGCGAGGAGTATGTTATAAAAACGCAAGTTCTATAAGTAATATTCTGGATACCAATTTTCCAAAATTTGTTACCATTCAGACAACCGAATGGTAGGTACAACTCATAAAATGATCATCGATTTTATAACTAGCATTGTTCAACCATATATGTTTTTTGGTCATTTTCTCTCGGCCCAACCTAGTTCACTGCTAAAAATAGCCCACTCCCAAGGCACGCTTCTGAGCCGGTCTTCGACTCTTCTGTTCCGTGTTTTCCCGCCGCCGCCTTGCGCAGATTGTCGTGCCATATGGCGGGATGTCATCCTACATTCCCACATTACGTTCGCCTAAACGCAGTCCAATCTAGCAGCCGTTTATTTCCCTCACAACTCCAACGGTTGCCGGTCCTCCGGCAGATGTGGACAGCCCATAACATTAAGAGCTACGAGTATATCGGTGACTTTGGTATTTATTTATACGAATTATTTCGTTCCGGAAGGAAAACACCAAGCATAGCATTGTCCTAGCTAGCTGGAGTCAAAAGCCTTCTCATAGTCCACAAAAATTAGACACAGGGGTTAATTATATATTTATTTTTGAATGGACTGTTGCTGTATGGTCCTACAGACCTTTACGGCGTCACCGAATAGGGCTTCAAAGAGCTGAAACTAAAAGGTAAAGGAATAACTCTCCGTCAAGTGTGTGGGAGGGTCTGCCCCTGGGTTACTAACCTTGGCCTTGGTCAAAGTTGTGTTCGAAAGTCGTGTCTTCGTCCCCGCCGGCGGGACGGTATAATGTGGTGTATTTTGTATTTGAGATAGGGAGCCATCCTGTAGGTTGTTAGCATTTGTGGTTGCGGCATCGGGATCTGGCACATGTCTAGGTCGTCTAAATCGAGCTGGTACGCCCGGTTCGGAACTGAATCAGCTGATTGTATCACCAAGGGATTTATCCAAATCCCTTGGTGCTGGATGGCCGGCAGTCTTATAAAAGTAGGACTTTGAGTGCTGCTTTATGACCTTAACTATACTTGGTAGTCCTAAGTTGCGATGCAGATCTACTACTACTAGCCCGTGGCTGTGCGCATGAAACGACTGTATCCTTTGGAGGCTTATTATAGCATGAGCAAACACCACACTGGCATTTATGTTATGATTGGTCTGATTCAAGTTTTGTATATTGTTACTTTATGACGAAGTGCAATTTTGCTTTTCTTGCTTATGAGTGGATAAGCGACCCAATACGAAAGCGGCTCTCTTACGCACTTCTTTGATGTGTTGAACGACTGCTAATTCCGAGGTACTTGGCCGACTGCGACCATGGAATTGGTTAGTCAAACATGAAAATGAGCTCTAGTACCTTCTTGAAATATAGGTGGTTGCGGGTCAAAAGTATTGCTTTGCTTGCACATCCATCACCACTGCTATGAATCGTGGTGTTTTGGTTTGTGTAAGCAAATCCTGCAGGATTATTGGTTGCTAATATCAATTGTGTACGTAGTAATTCTCTGCTTGTCTCACATTGTTCTTTAACCAGTGCTTTATACATTGTACTTAATTCTCTACGCATGTGATTCTCAATATGCATACATTTTACGTTTACATATCCATACGTCCATATTTTTTGATGTAAGAATAGTTTGTTTGTAGTAGTATAATCTATTCCTGACTTCCAGTACTTGTGCTTTGGGTGGTCAGTAATGGTTTTATTCCACAGTCTTATCCATAAGGTTGTCAGGAACTTATCATCCTTAATTGAATACATTGTTTAAGCATCGTGATTATATTCAGTTGACTTTACTGTAATAAAGTGGCATGACCTCTATAGAGCAAATGTTTGACATCATTGAGCAATAATCGCTAAGAAGTTTCACGTAATTAATCCATCGTAAGCGTCCATGCAGCTACTATCGCTCTATCTACATGGGAGTCCTGACCACGATGTTACAGTATCATCTTTATGACTACATATATACTCCCAGAGTATCCGTAAGTTTTCCTACATTGGACCAATGGTAGCTCCCAAAATTTAGTTCTCCGCTAGTGCATTTTTCTTCAGAAATTAGTGACCCAGATAATAATATGTAGTCGTTATAGAGGATTTCTCATAAGGTCTTATGTATTTCTCTGCACTCATTGGCTGTCAAATCTTGTATTAAAACACCCCTACCATATATTACCTCTGAACAATGTGAATGCATAACGCAATATATTAGGTACATTATTGTCGATTTCAACTAAACACTAAAAGACGTTATTACACTGTTTTTTTTTAGGATTTGGACCTCACGAATAATTTAAGACTTGTATTCAGGACATGGGTCAGAATCAACTATGATTTGGATGTGATATTCATACGTCCCCCTGATATGCCCCCTTAATTAATTATAATAATACACGTACGCGTGGTATCATTGTTATATTATTCAGGGATATCTGTCTCTAATACTCGAGAACATTAATAATTCAATTTATAAAAGAGATCTATAATACATTTTGCTCCAATTTTCTTTAGGTAGTTAAATGAATAATATGATATAGATAGTTTAGCTAAGTAATTGAAGTAAGATTTGCCGTTAGCCGATTTGGAATTGAGGCGTCAAATCGAACTACATGTACGCGCAGAGTGTCGTGTCGTATTATATTTAAATCTTTAGATATGTATGAAGAACTAAATAAAAATGCCTGTTATTAATTATAATGTGAACATGGAACTAAATGATGACAGTTGCTACGAAAAAAACAGTTGACGCACTAACTGCAGCAGCATTAGCAATAGTGCCTGTAAAAGTTACCCATTTTTTAAAAAATGGAATGGAATAACGGAATCCTTTAATTTATATACATACCACAACAATACGCTGGGGCGGTAGACTTACAATTATGTGAATGTATGCGTGCCGGTTTCTTTGTATATGCGAGCCGACATTGGGTTTTCAGTGAGGCAGCGTCTGCAGTTTTAGTGTAGGTCCATGAATATATGAATACAAAGTATAAAATAATATTATTTAAGCTTGATGCGTTTCCAGTAGGAAGGTTAATGTCGCCCCACTCTTTTTTAAAACCTTTACACAAAACAGTATACACATAGTACAAATTTTTGAATTGTAAAGTTGACTTGTAGCGAAGACGGAGTTCTGCCATGGCATTACTGTCGTGGATTGATTCCACATTGACCATAGTAATGTTAAATTTTGTATACTATTTTACATTTGATACAATGTGTGCATTGGAAAAAAAATTTGATATTGACCTTGTATCGAGTTGAATTACATAATATTACGGATTTAACATTTTAAGGATATGATAATATTATTAGTCCTTTAGTTGGATGGGTGATTATTGTGAATATTATTCCAAAGTAGACGTAATGTTTGTAGAAAAGCATGTTAATCTCTAGTGAATTGTATGTTCATTGTTCAGTTACACCATACATTCAATTTTATACTTTTCTATGAACTAAATTGTTTATGGCGAATGTTTTTCAGTATGTAACATTTATTATTATGTAGCAATTTACTTGAATTACTGTGAAGTAATGATCGTTTTCACGGTATTTGGGAAACAACCCCTGTATGTGAGAGGTTATTAAATAAAATAAAACTACCAAGTCTTCTTTCTCGTTGTACCCGTCATTTCTAACAAGACAACAAGATGATAACATGTAATGTTGGTATGAGCTAAAACGTAAATATGACTGGAATTGAAAAAAATAACAATTTATTTTGTATACCTTTATTTTCAATATACAGCAGAAGTTCTATGTTGAAACTTAACAATATATTTGTATGTAATGTATAATATGTATTAAGGACAAAGGAAGAGCGATTTGTTGTTGTTTCAGCTAGTTAAAGCATATACATATCGCTATACGGTGTCCCCGAAAGATAAAAAATAATATAACTATGTGTTTTAACTACAGTCAAAATCTGTTATAACGACATCCAAGGGACCACCCATATTTAGTCGTAAAAACCGATAGTCGTAACAACCGACGGTGCTTTCGAAGTAGGTAACAAAATACATATTATATGCATGTATGAAGTTAAATTATATTTCGTTTATTTCAATCAAAACATTTTATATGAAAGAACAATATAATTTTTCGCGAATTAATACGCGATTATTCTTCGATATTAATTTGTTTTCTTTTTGCTCCGGACATGTTAAGAGTTTCGCAATTAACTCAACAATATGTTTTGGTG
>DWTT01002250.1:0-10315 GCA_018250895.1 Carterocephalus mandan | reverse complement strand
AAGTTAGCTTAAAGCTCCAGTAACTCAGTTTACGTACCTACACTTTATCTGCGGTCAGCATTACCTCTGGTTCCTCTAAGTATCTTTTAATTGTGGAACTGTCACTATTTATCCACTACAAATATGTCATGTATGATAAACAACTCTTTGTTAATTCCCTTTGACCACGCGGGTAAAAGCTAGTATTATCTAAGCCTTAATACTTGCCTTAAGAAGCCAAAAACAATGTTGTTTACAGCCAAAGTAAAATATCCTTTGCACTACAAGTTAAAAAGAACTCACACAGACACATATCGTAGGCGCCAAGACCTCCTACCCAGTATACATTGACCTATCATTTCCCTACAAATCTTTTCGTAATCCAACAACACGTGTAAAAGACGGACCAAGTCACTCTGGCCGACTTGGTAAGTCTGAATTCATCAAATAAGACGTGAAACCATAATTCTTGGACGGACTTGGCCCAGAGGAATGCGATTTAGAAGACAAACTTGGCTCAAAATTCACTGAACACTCGCTCGTGACGATCTTTGGACGGTAACTTTATAAATAGAAGGGCTCATTCTCAAAGGTGGTGATATTTTTTGTGGTGATGTTCATAAGGTAAATATTTCATAGAGATTACCTGTAACCGAAGCCTGCTTACAGATTCTGTGAAAGTCTGCATCGCAAATGTTTTTATACATTTCAATGATTGCTTATTATGCTTACATCACTGACGTCAGTTAGTTCAGAGTATTATTTTCTCCTATTAACTGTAACCTCTTCGTTATACCTTTTTATGAATTAATTATTTTTTTATCATTTAACGACACCGAGGCGCGATGGTGAGTGATCCTGATTGCCGAATCACAAGTTCGAATACAGGCCAGGATATATTAATTTTGCAGATACATATTTATGAGCCTGTTGCTGTTACCGGGCATTTCATGTCAGAAAAACCCAAAATTAGATTAAAGAAATTAAATGACACCTGCTATAATAGTGAAGGAAACATCGTGAGGAATCCTGTATGCCTGGGAGTTTCCATAATGTTCTCGCAGGCATGTGAAGTCTTCCAATCTGCACTTGACCAGCGTGGTGGACTAAGGCTTAACCCCACCCGTTCCAAAAGGAGACCCGAACCCAAAAATGAGACAAATAAAGGGTTGTGGTGTCACGGCACTAGTAGTCTAGTACTCAGTGAATAATGGTTGCAAATCGAGTTGACACAGCGTCGACGCCGTAAGGCGCGAATGCTGCCAAGCGACACTTAGCAGTTTCTTGTAAACAGCTGATTTATTTCCTTTGCAGTTCCTTTCTACCAAAGCTAACGTTGAAAGCTAGTTCTCTTCATGCAAACGCAACGCAAAATACTTGAACTGATCATTTGTTAGCGGTGAATTTTTTGCGTCACCAAAAAACACAATTTTGTATTTGTTTTAGTTTCTTGCTAACTGCTGAATTTATCGTTAACCACTTATCCTCGGCTATAACAAGAAAGACTTTTATGGAATAAAAATCAGGCTTTATTACCTACCAGAATCTCTTAATTTAACTAGCACCCATGACTTTTTTAAGCTATGAGCGATTTAAGAAACTAAACGTCACATGCTGTCACGGTGAAAGACACATCGCGAGGAAACCTGCATGCCTAAGAGTTCTTCATAACGTTCTCCAAGGGACGTGAACTCTGCTAATCCGAACGTGCCAGCGTAGTGGACTAAGGTCTATGCCCTCCCATTCTGACAGGAGACCCGTGCCCAACAGTGGGACTAAGAAAGGGTTGTGTCACAGACACACCTACATTTTACCAGTTATATTTATGTCTCATGTAAATGGTGATGAGCCCATTACCATACGCCATGTACAAATCCAGAATCCGGGCTACTAAGCTGGGAAATAATGAAAAAATACCCTGAAGATTGAACTTAGTCTTGTCTCGAAGAAGGAATAAGATACGCAGGAATTGGTCCATCCCATGGGCCCTTACATACAATATGCACTCGGTTCTGTGAGGAAGCCAAATTTGTTTTAGATTCAGTCCCTAGCGAGGATATCACAATGGAAATGGCTCAACAAACATATCCCTGAGCTGGCGAGCCCGCAGATCAACTTCGCTACTCTAGCACACAAAGGCAGGCTGATCTACTCACGCGATGCGTCTGAGACATAATATTTCTTCTTCTGACCAGCATTTTAAAACTTTTCATGTAGTATTATATATTGTAATTAATGATCTATTAATAACAGAGGATAAAATAAAAAGCTTTATGCTATTCAAAAATTCCTATCAATGTACATTTATTACCTATTCTATTATATTTATGATTATTTATTATTATTTTTTTAAATCATACTATCTATTCCAATAATTTACATCCTTGTACTAGAAAAACAAAAACTATTAGGATTTTTTTTGTTTATCTTTAAATGTGGTCTGTTTATTTATTGATACCTAACGGATTTAGATATCATAATGGTAATACGTGAAGCAAAAAGTTTTACCCGTTTTTAGTGGCAGGTAGGTAAAATTACGTGGCCGGAGGTGTATGAAATTAGACACAGTTAAAGCTTAGTTGGAGAAGTGCAGAAAGCTTATATTTTTATTTAATATTTTATAATTAACAGAGAGAGAAAAGAGAAAATTCCCCATTTTTATCACCAAAAAACAGTAACTGCATTCATCAGAAATTTTATCACGATGCATCATAACATAAACGTACCTTAAAACATTCGCACTTGGAATTCAATTGTATTAAATTACATACTATTGACATAGCATCTTCTACTGAATAACTAAAAAAAGGAACTTTAAACACAAAAACTATTAACTAACATTTTAATCACAATTTCTACAGTTAATTCAAATATGAAGTTTAACATTAATTTCAAAGAAGTGATCGGGCGTAGACCTTACTCGGAAAGATTGCCTACCTGGCGGGAGTCGGTACCTCACTATCGAATAACCCCAACGAACGACTCGAAGATGTCGAACAACTCCAAAATACTCTCCGTCACCCCTTGATTGAAGATTTCACGATTTAATTTTAGTCGTAACCGTTTACGATGTTTGTCGCATCGCCTTTGTGCACAAGTGGCGTATCAGCGCTGGGCCTTTGAAACTTTATTTTTAGCGCCCGCGGCGGCGCTGGGAATTAATGGCCAGGTGTGTTAAGGTTACAATGGTGTCCTTTGAAAATATAACGACAAAGCGTTATAGGAAAACGTCATGGAAAAACATTTTAATTTTTTTTTATTATAGATTTTAGCCAAACGAACAAGCGAACGGGCCACCTGATGGTAAGTAGTCACGGTCGCCTATACAACACCAGAGGAGTTGCCAATGCGGCGCCAGCCCTGAAGGAGAGCTCTTTTTACGCCCTTTTTGAAGAACCCCATGTGCCTACCGTGAAGACCTATAAGTTATTGCAAACATACCATAACATGACTTTAGTCACGCCTGAATTTCCCCGAATAGGTAGGAAGTGGTTCGTAATAGGTACAATGTTTTTTTTTCACCAGTTATTTTTAGGTCCCAGGCGGTGAAACTAATCCAGATTCTGATCTAGATCACTGGGAATTTAAAGAACAACTAAGTTTGCCTGTTAGCTTTGTGCAGTGACGCAGGCTACACCGAACAAAAGCTGTATTTTATTTATTTAAACAACATTATTGATACCTCCAAAGAGATATACATTGAAAGGGTTGTGATGATGATGATACACCTTGGGTTACATTATTGGTTTTAGTAAGTTTTAGTCAGGATCCCTAATTTTTTATATATGTCTGCCTATGTCCACTAGTTCAATACAAAGAAACAAACAATCAAATCTTTCCTCTCTATAATATTATTATTATTAGTAGGTATATACTAATAGCACAAATTTTAATATCAATTTTCATGGATCTCGAGAACTGACTTATCAAATAACCTCTCGTGGATTTCTAGCTTTAGCGGTTTTGACTGAGCTCAGTCAGTCTGTCAGTCAGTCAATAAGAACGAAGAGTTTTTTATTAAATTTATAGATTATAAGTTTGCCAGTACCGTCGCTCCTGACTGTGGTATTGTGGATTGGTATGGTACCTACTGTGTTTGTGGAATGGCGTGCGTTTGGTACTAAATACCATTTCCGACGTCGGATTCTGTATAATTTAAATTCGGTGAAAATAAAAATTTAATTCAATGAACCACAGCGAATCCACAATACCACATAATGTGGTTTCTGTGGACAGGTAAAATTAATTAATGGAATTAACAAAATGAGGTCCTGTTCAGACTATTACTTCTAATAGAATGCAGCTCAAAGTTAAATTAATTATATTAATTCCATTCATTGTTCAGTTCGTGCTGTATTTAATTAAAGTAAGTAGGGCTGTATTAAAGTGTGTAAAAGTCTTACATAACCTGAGGCTGGGTTAGTATCTTTAGAAGATTTACCCCTCACAGAGAATACAGATTTAGTCTAATAAATTGACATCATTGAAACACTAGCGCACTAGAATCGACGTGTAGACAAAGCTTTGAGGAATTATAGTTACATCTAAGTAACTCTACCTTCCCTAGTCTGTGTCAAGTTCTTGCAGCGACGTGTAGTCTTCAGTTCGGTAACTACAAAGTAAAGAATTAAAAGTAAAGTAAAGTAATAAAGTAAATAACGACATAATTCTTGTATGGCCAATTTTATTACGATTATCTTCACAAAATCACGTGTACCTAGTTGTCAAATGACTGGTGGTCATATTTCATAAAATTCATAGACTAATTAATGTATACGTTTTTGGTGCTACAAAATTATATCTACCCTTGAAACTTCCCAGAGCTGTTTTTAAAGTGTTTGATCAGACGGCTATTTTGTTGCAGCGCTGCAGCGACTCTAAAGCAAAAAAGTAGACCTCAATTTTTGCTTAGCGAAGCTTACCTATTGTAGATAGTTCATACCTTACTCAATGCATTAGATAATCAATAAAATGTTTGATCAACGTTTATTCAATTTCCATTTAACATTGCCACACACCGAAACTACCCTCAAACTAGTGCAAACTGTGTTCCAATTTCAAAGCGAACGTCACTGCTCTTCAACTGTAATCGTTAATCAGATGATAATTGCAATGAAAATTGGCCTTTAAGCTCATCACAGCAACAACTAATATCGAACGAACAATACTCAGAATTACTCGATACCTAAACACAATCGATATTGTTGCATAATAATTACGATATAAAGTTGAAATTAGTCTGTACTTGGATAGATACAATTCGATAGTGTTGGAAAATTATATCGACATCAACGTATTGCGGTCGATTCAGCACGTTGCCTGTAATTACATACAAATGGATAATTGCCTCGTGTTGCCAGCTCATTTTCATTGTACTCGATATTCAGTAGTCCAGAAAGTTCGATGGAAAATACACGTGAAATCAGCTGAGGTGATCAAAATCATAATAATGACGTATGTGCTGAATCCGCTCTATGAGCAGGTCGATTCGAACTGCATTGTTTTTCGTTATTTTACTAACTTGCCAGTTTTCGGAATTTATCTGTATTATTTATCTGTATTCATAGTCACTTAAGGGTTTTATATTCTTTTCTTTTATATTCTGAGTCTTTCTCGTCCACGTATATAGAGTCTAGAAAGGGAGACGGGAATACGTAGGTACAGTGAGTAGACGGTACCGTCTACATAAATATTAATGTTCTGCTTATAATATATATCGGTATCGTGACGATAATATGCAGTTTCCATGAAACTAATTAAAAAAGTTTAATGCGATTCGGTGATTTGGTGATCACTGAGATGTAATAATTAATTACGAACACTTGTATTATATTTTGTATCCTCGAGAGACGCGGATTTGGCATTCTCATAAAAACTTTTAAATCCTTTGATAATATTTTGAGAATCGCTCGACTAAATAGTTTTATTCATAATTCTGACCAACCAGCCATCAAGGTTTACAGACGAATTACATTTCTACCCTAAATAAAAGTATTTAACAAGTTAGACTAATCTTATTGGTTTCTTGTTAATTTTTTAGGAGACTATCAATAGCAGAAGATAGGATACGTATGATAAAGGGTAGGTATATTACTCGTAGTGATTAATAAGTACCTACTCCACACTCACGTTACTTAGAAAAATTAAAATTTTGAGTAAGGAATCGAATGTTAATAGTATCGACGTGAACTTACTGGCAGCTAAGGCTAGGTATCTATCAAAAGCATTTTTACTAAACTAATCTCATACAATACATTATTATAGCCAAATTGAGCTATAGCTGTTATATCTATAATCTGGTCGTTAGCGAGCAGAAAACAGATGAACAAAAGTTTTATTCGTGATGTAGTCTAATAAACTGCTACAATATGATGATTTAACGATTGCCATAAATATAAAAGATTTAATTGAGTTATGGTTATGACCATGCAATAATCTCTAGGTCTGTGCCTTACTGTTTCATTATATTGTAGTGTGGGGAAATAAATAGCTTCGATATCGATATACTGTCGGATATTTAATTTTCTAGAAAAATCTGTCAAAACTCATCATCAATGACGATGGACAGATCAAAATAAATAAGGATTTGGCCTCATAATATAAATATAAAGAATAGCTATTAAAACATCTGAAAATTGAATGAAAAAAATTATGAAAAAAAAAAACTCGATACAGGGTGTGTAACAAATGTCAACTGCAGTGCTAAAGGTAGATTTTCATGTTCGAATGCCTACGATTAACTCGTTATGAAATTCGCGTGCGAAATTGCCCTGTTTGTTTATTTCATATACGAATATCTTAAATCATACCGGTGAAATTAAAAAATTGGGGCCCTGGTGTGGGATGCGATTGTAAGATAACGTAAGCCGTTCTGGAAAATTTATCGATATAACATACCTTATTTTATAACTACCCTAGTGCGTATTTTCGTCGCACCAGGAACGCAGCTGTCGCGATGCGTTTTCCCTCGACGCGTATCACAAACTGCGCGTATGTTAACAACATTGTTTTGACAACCCTGACTGTTCTTGAAATTGGAACATTGGAATTCGACTTTTTTTTAATTTCGAAATTAATTTGAGCCCAATTTGAATGTTGCAGGCATTCTTCGAAGACTATTCTCGCATTTTAATTAATTGCAATGCACTTAGGTATACGATATACCTTATTATGTTGACTGAATTTTAAATAAGACTCAAGACAAGATGTTTCCGTTTTGGTGTATAAATTTCTTTCGGGACAATTAAAATAGAGTTATGTCATGTTTTAACGTTTTCGGAAACTATTCAAAATGTTTAAAAAAAGAGGTAAGTAGGTACTTACGTTCAGGCTAAGGAAAAGGAAAGGAAAGGAAAAAGCTACAACCAATAAAAAAGGCGCCAATAACGCATTTTCATAGAGAATTATTGAAGTTTTATGTTCGAAATTTAAATTACGTAAAAGTGATGCTTTTCCTAATTTGAATTATTTCTTTTGCGCTGTGTAGTCTGTGTTCCGTGCATGTTTGAGTATAATACTATTATGTTTTAAATAACTAGGATAAGTTTAGCAGCCTGCAGCGCGTTTAATCCAATAAGGATTATGCCGGCTTAGCAAGTACTACTTCGCTTGCCTCACGATAAGTATGAATAATTAAAAAACTCAGAATTAGTGTAAATAGATTTAAAATATTAAGAAGATTTTAGATTACCTTTCATATTTTCAATTCTTACACAAACTGCTTGACTATTTTGATCTGTAAATTCATTAGAGAGTAGGTATAAATGTGTAGATAGGATGATTCTTAACTAGTAAGATTGTTAAATTGTAAGTCTTTTAGCTGCCGATGCCTGCTGGTCCACTGGAAAATGTTTTTGATCAATATCCAATTATTTTAACCGTCGTCCATTGACGTGTAGTCATTTACATAAAGTGTCGCGTCACTTTGACATTTCATATGGCAGAACAAACGTTTGCGGGGTCAGGGGGCTAGTAGGTATCTATTTAATATAAGTTTATTTATTTGTAGATTATTTTAGTTCCATACTATAAATTACTATTTCCTTAAACCTATTTATTCCTTTTTTACCTCCTTATTATTCGGCATTCTCGCCATCGCCCAGGATTAAATGGAAGAAAATGACTTTAAGCAATATGTATACCCTTTGTAGACATCTAGGTATTGCACAAACGTAAATAAATAAAATTTTAATTTATATTATAATGTAATAGTCATTGCTCTTAGAATCCACTAATTTATCTAAGTGAAATTAAACCCACGAAGTTTCAAGTAGATAAATATAAGGGCCATTTAATTTTAAATGCATGTGGAGTTTACAAAAAAAAAGTGTTTTTTTCTGTGCTTTTTTTTAAAATTTAATATTAGATACACCAATGGATCGGCCCTACGAAACCTCTTCTGAGGTTATGCTAACAGACGCTAGCCAGTCCAACCAGCAATCCGCATAAAAACGGAAATGGCCTCGGCCAAAAATTGATTGCTCCCGGTGTCATTTAGCGCCTTGCAATACATAACCATAAACGGGTCTCCAAAGAAATGCTTACTTCCGAAGATAGGTGGCAAAATCCAGTGGGCCCGAATTCCCGGGGGCCTGTAAAAAATCTTCATTGTCTGAAATACGTGAGGAGCATGTCTGCGAGAAATGGCCTGCGTCGGAAATTATTATTTCCCGCTGACTTCTTTCTTTTTTAACACGCACGTTATGCTGACTGGAAGTGATATGAGAAACCTTAAGTTTATTGCAGAACTAGTAGACGCCCGCAGCTTTGCTTGCGTAGAATTAGACATAAATAATTAATTGTGTTAAGCCACGCTCGACTGGTAGTTGGAGACTACTAGTGACTTCATTTCTTGAGCTCTTCTATGCATCGGAGTAGGTTTGAGGGTACGTCAAGCCGACGGTCCTGTTTGTTAAATTACCGTCCTAAGGCAAGATTCAGATTCATTTGTTTTTCAATATTATTATTAAGGTAATATTTAGTAAACTTAATTAAACATTTTATTTTTTTATTTAATAACTTATGTACACACTAGTTACTTTTCACTTTATTTTGTCTAACGCCCGCCATGTCGAGGGCCTTGAGGCGGCCTTAAATCAACTGTCAATAGGGTTTGCCACTAATCCCTCTGTCAATTCCCACGGTAAGAAGCAGGAGAAGATATAATTCTGGATCTAGGTAGTAGCCACAAGTCGTCCAATGTTTAGACTGTATTTGATTATCGCTACTGTGCTATGTGTCTTGGGTCGGTCCAGTCGCATCTAGTAAAAGTAACATTTAAATTCGCATATTATATATATCTTTGTTACTTTTTACTTTGTTATTGGCGTTTATGTCTACAGTTTACTAAAAGGAGTCTTTATTAAAGAATAATGGTATGTTTTTTCTGATTACTAACCGACCATATTTGGTTTAGCGGTTCGGGTTCAAACCCCAGCACGTACCAATGACTTTTCTAAGTTATGTGCGATTTAAGAAATTAAATGTCACTTGCTGTAACACTGAAGGACACATCGCGAGGAAACGTGCATACCTGAGAGTTCTTCATAATACTCTCAGGCATGTGAGGTCTGCTAATCCGCACTTGGCCAGCGTTGTGGACTAAGGCCTAATCCCTCCCATTCTGAGAGGAGACCCGTGCCCAATAGTGGAACATATTTATTTATATCTAATCAACAACCTAAAATATACATTTTATGCTTCTAGTTCTGAAAATGACAATACATAGATAATTATGGCCTTACTACCATGTAGAGAATGTAGAGAATATACTACCGTGCTATAACTATTACTAACTACCGTGCATTAACTAACTACAAATGCTTAAGCAATGCTTAAGTTTAATGCATAAAAATAAAATTTAGTGGTAAATGTAGCAAGCAGAAGCAATGAATATACTGAACACCCATGCATATTAATAAACTAAATGAAAGCAATTAGTTTCTTAAAAAATAATATGCATTACGCAAATTGTATAATTTGCTGGTCACTTAGCGGCAGGAGTTTAAGAGAGAACATTTTATTCTTTTCCATTAGCGTAAGAGAGAGAACGTTTTTATTATACGCTTGATATGTATGTGTATATATGTATGTATGTATGTACGTTTGTAACGGAATCTCTCAACGTGATTTTCGCCCTCTTCAAAACGTTGGATTATTTTGAAACTTCGCACACTTTTCAAGGACCGATGACAATGCACGTTAATTTAAAAAAGATTTCACATTTTAGTTCGGTTATCTACAAAAGCGTGTTTTTTAGTTTTTTAAAACGATGTTGATATATTTTACTGCAATACAACACTCAGTAGATGTTCAGTCAAAATTGACATCTAGTCTA